>JAMXBB010000004.1:11853025-11867172 GCA_024138015.1 Lumnitzera littorea
GGGGGTTGATGGTGGTGTGGGAGGGGTGGGGTGGTGGTGGGGGTGGGGGAGGGGGAGATAACATGTGAAAGGTGATTCAATGATTTAATCTCTTCGAATTGGGTTCCTCCATAAATATATATTTAGGTGAAATTGTGAATTTTATACTTTGATTCCTATGATGATATAACAAAATCATTACGATCATTGTTAGCATGTTCTTTATTGATTATAAGATACATTTATATGACTAAAACATGGAAGTTAAAAAGAAAAAGATTCATGAATTGAATAAAGAAAACATATTCCAATACTTAATTTTTGTTCTTTTTGTGTCTGAATGCAATATATGAAAATTGATTGAAATAATGGAGAATCGTAATAGGTTATCTATTCTTTTATGTTTTTACATGCTTTGTATCGGATATTCAATGTTCTAATTCTATTGTTGTTTTTGGTTTTGCAATCTCCATCATTGATGATAATATATATATAATTTCAAAAGGATATGTTTTGCAATATAAATATCTATATATATATATATATTAAATATTTAGATTTCCATATTGCTATCGTTTTTTTTAAAGGTTGCATATTGTTTTGTGTGTCACTAGAATGTGTCCATCCATAATTGACTAAGAATTGTGTTTGGTTTTTTGGTTGAGTAAGAATAGCAGGGATAACATCATTGATCATGACAAATTTTGGATTATGATGAAATATCATATGTTGATAAGGGTTTATGAGATCATGATTTCTAGTCGATGTTCACATAAAAAAAATACATGTATATATATATAAATATATGAAGAATGTTTATAAAATTCTATCTAAGAATGCAACAATCAAGACCTTAAGAGACATGTTAATGTTTAATGTTTCTATTGAATGGTCTATTGCATGCATTTGTTTATGTGTGCATGTTACTTCAATGGGCATGTCTAATTATTTTGAAATGAGTAATTTTTTTTTTCATTAATTAAGATAAATGCTTGGTTGCCAACATGGCTTGTTTATCGATATTAATGGATTATTTTCTTGTTCATAAGGATTCGGAATGTTTTTGGGTTACCTTATATTATTGCTTGCCTAAAGGGGCCTATTATATAAGATAATTTGATGTTTAAAATAATGCATTAAGTTGGAGTACATCGGCCTAGAATTTTTACCTACCCAAAAGGGATGAATTTTTTGAAAATTGGGGTATCTTGTTGTCGCTTTATGTGAAGAGTTACTAATGCATACTATATTCTCTAGAGTTTCTAATGATGCTCTTAGACTTTTTAAGTTACAAAAATTTCCTAATGTATACTACATTCTCTCCTCGAAGGAGAGTCTATGGTGATACTCTTGGAATTTTGTATTGTAAGATTTCCTAAAGCATATTGCATTCTTTGCCCAAAGGGGAGTTTGTGGCAATGCTCTTGGATTCTTTGGTTATTGATTAGCATATGGAATTTTATTGCTATCTTTTGACAAAGCTCTTTAAAAACATAAGCCCCTTAGGCCCGTTCAGATCTAATGTGCCTTGCCACTTGGGGCTTGCCGTCATGGGCTTAAGCCTTAGGCTTTAGTTAAATGAGCCTAAGAAGCTCCTTTAATGACTAGAATACGCAATATAAGGATAAGATACCAAGTTAACAGCCAACTTCGATATGAGTGGGATATGCTAGACATTATGATCCCACTCTCCCATACTTGCGGGAGAAGATCTTTCTCACTAATTGTCCTCCAACTGTCGGCTCTACTCCATTATAAATATTTGGTCACCACCTAACGGTAAGGCTTTCTACACTTTGTGCATTAAGCTTGCATATTACTCCTAAGCATCAGTAACTCTCTAGGAATTTACTGCTAACTTAAGTATCGGAGTATCTACGCCAGATAACACCTTGGTGTCCCCTTATAGTGTTTCATTTTGCATATTTAATATGCGCAAAGCCCCTTTACTATTGACAAATACTTTGAGATGACATTTGGCATCATCTGTAAGAAACTGAATTTCTACACAAAAAACCTTAAACACACTAAACATGTTCCCAAAACATAACCCTTAGACATTATGTCTCACTACGACGAATAGGAGAAGTGCCAATTAGTGAACAACTAATCTGCGGGGAACTAGCCCCTCTTATGGGGAAAAATAGAGGAGCGCTTGGAGTACTTGGAACACCTGGCCGAAGAGTTAGCTACTCAAAACAGGCTACTTCGAGCTCACCTTAAAGAAGCTAAGAGGCGTAGTGCGTAAACTCACCCCTCGAAGCCTCGGATGCTCGCATTGGGTAGAGCAACTACCAGCAGCACCAACAAAATTCTAAGGATCAGCAACCCGATCCCCTACTGTAACAGTAACCAGTAAGGTTTATGGCCACCTGCCACTAACCTTTAGCTGGTAATGAGCAAGTAGTCGACTTGCAGGGAGTATCGGCCCAATCAGCAGCATGTCGAGCTCATTCGATAGATGATGCTGACTTCAACGAGCTTTGCACAATGGTAAGGAGGCTCTCCAAGCAGCAAGGGAGTAAGGCTGCTGGTAACATTGGGCTGGTCGCCAATAACAAGACCCCTTTTACTAAGACTGTCTAGGATGAAGTGTTGCTTCCTATAGCAAACTTCCATCTCTAGACCAATATGATGGCACAAGTGACCCTGATGATCACTTCCTCTACTTTCGTACCCTTATGAACTTTTATGGTTATGGGGATGCCATAATATGCAAGGCTTTCTCGGGCACCTTGAGGAAAGCAGCTCGAGCATGGTTTAAGCACCTCCCCGACAGTTCTATAAGCTCCTTTGATGAGCTGGCATGGAGATTCAGCCTTTACTTCAGGGCTAGTAAGCCTCCATCCAAGAGTACATCGTCCTTATACCTTATAAGGCAGGGTGAAGGCAAATCCCTATATGACTATGTGGCCCAGTTCAACAATGTCGTAGTTGTGATCCCTCGGTTGGACGAGGGAGTCACTGTTCGTACGGCTGAGCTCGGCATTCGACTTTCGAGAGACTTCTTTCGATTGCTTGCGAGGAGCAAGCTAAAGACCTTAGCGGACATCTAGAATAAGGATTAGAAGTACATTGACTAGGAGGATAACATTTGTGCTAGGCATGACGCTAAGCGAAAAGCAGGATAAGGAAAAATTATCCGTAAAAGATCACCTCGGCGATAGGTTACTGGGTAGATCAACGGGGGAGAGCTTTGGGAAGAAGAAGCGCTGAGTTAAGTGTGACCTACTCCCCCTTCCTATTTACACGTAGCGTACATCCCTAAATAGACCCATAGCCCAAGTCTATTCTAAGGTGAAGCATAGGAACCTGTTGTAAAGATCCCCAATGATGAAGGGGACCATAGTCGTCGGAACTTGGATAAGTATTGCTAATTCCATGACGATCATGGCTATACCACAGATGAATGCTTCTAGCTGAAGAACACAATTGAATACGCCATTCAGTGAGGCTTCTTCAACGAGTATGTAGCCCAACTGAAGAACAATGACCGTTTTGATGATGATAAGGATCAAGCACTCCAGAGGTGGCAGAATGACGGTACTAAAGTAGAACAGAACACCGATCGTACCCCTAATGGCATTATTAATATAATAGTTTGGGGGTTGCACCCTAGGAGCTGACTAAGCACCAGTAGCTTGGTTAACGCCCCATTTGAGGTGTTGGCAATAAAGGAGAAGAGACATAAGTTAGACACTTCTATCTCCTTCTCAGACGAAGACTTGGAAGGGGTAGATACCCCCCCATTAAGATGCCCTGATCATAGGGGCCAAGATTGTAAATTTCAAGGTCCTGAAAATAATGATGGAGACTGGTAGCTCCACTCATATCCTCTTCCTTTATATATATGAGAGGATGCGGAAGAAGTTGCCGGTGAAGATGAAGCCGTACCACTACAACTTTATCAGCTTCAACGGAAGCATTGTCCAAGCTAAGGGGATCATCATTCTAGACATAAAGCTTGGTGATGACGACCATGTGGTACAAGGACCAATAGAGTTTATTATGATTGAATGCCCCTCCTCCTATAACGCTCTCTTAGGAAGATCAAGTTTAAATGTGTTCGGGGTCATCACATCCTCCCTTCACCTAAAGACAAAATTTCCGGCCTTGACCAGGGTAGAGATATGTAGATATATTTAGAAGCTCTCATAAAAGCTATATCTTAGGGCTTCTAAAGGCAATGGAGTCTTCACCCTAGAGTCCAGTCTATAGGAGAAGCCGATGGATAGTGGTGAACCGGGCAAGAAAATGAAGACGTCTAGATTGGTCTCTTTCTTGACTAGATCATGAAGGTCAGGATCGAGACTTTCCTTGAAGTGAAGGATGAAATTGTTGCTCTCCTGTGGGCCAATTTAGATAGGTTCGCTTGGTTAGCGTTAGATATGCCTGGAATCTTACCTAACCCGGCAACCCATAGCCTTAACGTTGACTCCACTTTGCAACTTGTCAAGCAGAAGAAGAGGCACTTCACTTTGAAAAGGCAGGCTGCGATTGAGGAAGGGGTGCAAAAAAGTACCTGACCTAGCTAGCAAACGTAGTGCTAGTTAATAAGAAGATTAGGAAGTGGCGTATGTGCGTCAATTATACCAACCTCAATAGAGCTTGCCTAAAAGATTGCTTCTATCTCTTAAGAATCAACTAGTTTGTCGACTCCACCTCGGGACACGCCCTGTTAAGCTTTATGGACGCCTTATTGGGATATAACCAGATCAAAATGGGCCTGAAGGATGAGGTTCATACCTCCTTCGTCATTGATTATGGTGCATACTATTACATAGTAATGCTTTTTGGACTAAAAAATGTCGAGGCAACATACCAGCGGATGGTAAAGAAATTGTTCAAGTCCTAGATCGGGCGCAATATGGAGGTGTACATTGACGATATGATTGTCAAGAGCATAAGGCTAGGGGATCATGTTGGAGACCTCTAGGAGGCCTTTAACTAGATGTAAGCACATGACATGAAGCTGAACCCTTAGAAATGTGTCTATGGGGTCGGCTTTGGTAAATTCCTAGGCTTCTTGGTCACCCAGAGGGGCATTGAGGCCAATCCCGAGAAGATAGCCGCCATCAGGGGAATGAAGACCCTTACTTCAATTTGAAACGTATAGAAGCTTATCAATATGGTGGCCACGTTGAGTAGATTCCTTTCAAAAAATGCAAACAGGTGCACAAAGTTCTTCAAGATCTTAAAAAACCCAAAGGGTTTTGAATGGACCCCCAAGTGCGCTACTACCTTTAAGTAGCTCTAAGACTTCCTCGTACACCCATTGGTCCTTTTCAAACTTGCCTAAGGGGAGGATCGGTTCTTGTACTTAGTTGTGAGCAACCGGGAGCTCTCCTTTGTGCAGGTCACAGTAGATGGAAGAGAACATAAGCCCATATATTACGTTAACTACATACTCCACGGGCTTGAGGTTAGGTATCCCTTGGTAAAAAAATTTTCCCTAGTTGTTGTCATCTTAGCATGGTGGCTAAGGCCCTACTTTTAAGCACACTAGATCATTGTACTTTTGGATTAATCGTTGTGGTCTACGTTGCAAAAGCCTGATGCATCTAGGTGGATGATGAAGTATGCAATGGAGTTGAGTGCGTATGGAGTCTAATACTAGCCATAAACAGCTTATAAGGCATAAGTACTGGCCGACCTCATAGTAGAATATACATAAAAGGAGGAAGCACCCTTGGGTGATGACAAATCGGTGTGGACTCTCTATGTTGATTGATCATACACCTCGGCAGGTAGGGGTGCAGGTCTTGTGTTGACAGGCTCGTACAAGGTAACAGGTTGCTATGCCCTCAAATTCATATTCAATGCCTATAATAATGAATCCAAGTATGAAGCCCTCATTGCTGGTCTTATGTTGGCCAAAGAGATTAGCATCGAACACTTAGAGGTCTACTCAGACTCTATGCTAGTCATCTAGTAAGTCTGAGGCGACTATAAGGCTAGGGACGACATGATGGCAAGGTACCTAGATAAGGTGAAGATCCTTTTAGCTGAATTTCCTTCATGGAGCATCACGAAGATCCCCTTAACTCGAGAATTTAGCGGCAAATTAGCTATCTAAACTGGCCTCTACTGGGATACAAAAACTAGAGGTGAAGGATAGGAAGATCTTTATAGAGTACCTGCTGGAGTAGAGTATAACTTCGGTCTCGGTTGATGTCATGGAATTGACAACTGCTGCACTAGAGCTGAACTAAATGGACCCCATCCAAAGTTATTTAGAGTAGGGCATGCTCTTAAAAGACAAGAGGGAAAGGAAGAAGCTTAGATATCATGCCACCAACTATACATTAGTTGATGGCATCCTATACTACAGAGGTGCTAGTGTCCCTTGCTCAGATGCCTGCAAGAAGGTGAGGGCCTGTATGTTATGGAAGAGTTGTACGATGGAGTGTGCAACAACCACATTCAGTCCCAAGCCCTTTACCTTCGAGAACTTTGGCTTAGGTATCATTAGCTCGATGAGGCAGGACATCAAATTGGTAGCCTATAAGTACTTGCAGTGCCAAAAGCATGCCCCTATCAGTTATGCACCCAATATGAGTCTTTAACTTTGACCAGCCTGTGGTCGTTCGTATAATGGGTTATTGATATCCTTAAGGCTTTCCCCAAGGCTTCAGGAGGACAGTACCTCATAATTGTTGCCGTCAATTACTTCACCAAATGGGTAGAGGCTAAAGTGGTTGCAAAGATAACAAAGAGAAGTCTTGAATCTTTCATTAGAAACAACATCCTCTCTCGATTTGGGGTTCCTTATGCTATTGTCATGGACAATGGGCGATAGTTCGATAACCCTAAATTCAAAGAATTTAATGCCAAGCACCATATTACGCCACACTTTACTTCAGTTGCCCACCCTTAATCGAACAGACAGGTTGAGGTAACCAATCGAATAATCCTGAACAATTTAAGGAAGTGAGGAGACAAAGGTCGTGGTGCTTGAGCGGATGAGCTGCCCAACATCCTGTGGTAATACAGGACCACTTACTGAACTTCCACTAGTGAAATGCCCTTTCATTTAGTGATCGAATCTAAGGTAGTCTTCCCTATTGAACTTGAACTCCCTAACCTCTGTACTTGAAGCTTTGATGCCACCCTTTACGAGTCCATATTGTAAGCTAGCGTCGACAATATCGAAGAGATTTGAGACATTACTGTAGCTCAAGTAGCTGCATACCAACACCGAGCTGCCTAGCACTATGATCGAAATGTTAGACATAAGGAATTTAAGGTTGGCAATCTGGTTTGTTGGAAATTAGAAGCCATTGGCTTGTGAGAAGGACAGCGTAAGCTAGCCCCTAATTAGGAAGACCTAGTCAAAGTAAGGGAAAGCTTGGGCAACGGTGTATACAAATTAGAATGATTAGACGGTGAGCTCATCCCGCATATATAGAACATCAACAATCTTAGACTTTATTTCGACTAGTACGCATGTAAATCCTCCGTAAATGATGAATGAAAGTTACATTTTATAATTGTTGTCCAACATTCTTTCCTTCTCCTCTCATCATCTTAGTCCACAAAAAAGGTGAAGGGACCTACTTTTCGAGTAGACCAGAATGCCACCAACATGACCCTCCTTGGGTAACCTCGATAAGGGGAAATGCCCCTTGTATAAAGGAACTCTCAATTTTCGGACAAATAAAACACCCTTTATACAAAGGAACTCTCACTTTTCAGATAGGTTGGAACGTTACTGACCTCACCTCCGGGTAACTCGGTAAGGGGAAACTGCCCTTGTACAGAAGAACTCTTACATTTTGGATAAGTTAAAATGTCACTAACTTAACCCCCTTGGGTAACCTCGATAAGCAAAAACACCCCTTATACAGAGGAACTCCCACTTTTTGGATAGGTTAGAACGTCATCGACTTAACCCCCCTCGGGTAATCCCAGCAAGGGGAAACACCCCTTGCACATAGTTACTCCTACGAAAGGTAAAAAAAAAAAAAAAATGCAAGTCTAGAAGTGCATAATATGGGACATTCATAAAGTTGGAATTTCATTCATAAATTTTCAAATTATAAGACTAAGGCTAGCATTTTAACCTGAAATAAAAAAAAAGGAATAACAAAATTATTGCCTCGGATCAGCTAACTCCAGTAGCTCTAAAGAGTTTAAAGCTTCAATTTGCTCAGAGTACTGATCTGTGGTTGACCCTTGGGAAGGTTGGCTTTAGGTTGAAGCGGCACTAAAGGTTACTTACAAGCAGGAGGATCGCTCGGATCTTCATTATCTCGAGAAGCATCTTCTGGGGTGGCCTCTTACTGAGCTGTTAGGATAGAAGTAGATGTGGAAACGCCCTGCCTGACCCTAGTAGGAGAAGGGCTGCCTTGGACATCGTAGGCCACTTGAGTGGCCTCTTTCTCTTGTGCCTCGGCCTCCCTCTTTTCCCACAACATAAGGGAGTCCAAGAAATCTAAGAAACTCAAGTCAAGGCCGAAATGGTGGGACAGTACTTGCCTCCTTGTATAGCGGGTGCAATTGACGAATAGGGCTTCCAGCTCGTCCAACCACTTGTCCCTCGTCCAATAATCAACTATGGCTTTCTTTAAGGTGGTATCGTTAAGGATGTCTTTACTCTCCATCTTAGAGATAATCTCCTCCATCTCTAAAACTCTTCCCCGCAACTCTTAGACCTACCACTCTAACCCTACCTTCAAACCGACTAACTTTGGTGAAGTGGCTTTGACACTTTCTCACTTAGATGCCTTTATTGCTAGCTCAGTTTGTAACTTGGCAATTGATGCCTTAGCTCGGCGTTTTCCCTCTTAAGTTGGGCCTTGGCCTCCTTCTCTTCGTCCAATCTTTGAGAGAGGTAAGCCTTAGTCCTTTGTTCATCCTTAAGCTGAGCTTTCAAGTTATTGGCCTTCTTTGCTACCTTCTCGGTAGTATCTCTCTCTCGCTTTGCATCCTTTAACCATGCTTCAAGCCTCGCCACTTGCACATCTGAGCGATGCAAGCATCGGTTAGCTTTGGAGAATTTTTCCAAATATTTAGTTGTAGAGGACTCTGCCTTTTGCAGGTCCTTCCTAACCCTATGTAATGCCTCCCTTAAGCCTTTTACCTCTTTTCAGGCAGCATCATATTTACTTAGTTGAAGCAACACCTGGCTGTAGTACTGCAAAGATATGTGAACTAAGGTTAGTTCAATGAAAGGAATGTAGTGCTTTAAAATAAAGAGGTTAAGGGTTACCTGTCGCATGAGTGTGCTCCAATGGCTCGCCATCTCTATGGGGTCACCCCCGCTTACCATGGATAGCCCCTCGAGTATGGCTTAGTCACTTGGGGTGTAAGACCCCAACGAGGCTTGGTAGCTGAGAGTTTGGTGTCGTAGCGTAAGGTCATTGTCCTAGACCTCCCACTTAGGCCTTAGGAGCTTCCCCCTGACCTTCTTCATCTCAGACTCGGGAGCTTGGCTAAGCAACTCTTCATTCTGGGAGACATACTTCCTTGAATGAGTCTGGCTCAATCCCTAGGTATTTGAACTTATTGAGGATGTCAAAAAACTCATCCCTAAGTTCATCTATACACTTGTCAAGATGAGTCGTCGACTACTCTACCCAAGATGTACGGCTTAGAGGTGCCCTTGCTAGAGGTCTCCATTTCTTAACTCCGGGCCCTACATCCCCAATTGTTTCGAGGGCTTTTCTCTTTTGCCTACCACCTGAAGTAAGGTGGCCACCTCAACCATCTCTTCTTCCTTGATCCTTAGAGGGGAAAGCATCTGAACATCTTACTCTTTGGTGTCGGTGCCCTTGTCCCCTACGAGAATAGGCTCGGCAGTGGAGATGAGGACAAGGGCAGGAAGAGTTATGCCCAATGTCATGTCTCGAGGGGTAGCCTAGTTGTGGCAGGTGCCGTACATTGTACAAAAGACTATACATAAATTACCCTTTCAATCAATAATCCTTTATGTAACATTAAGGCTACTATTACAACTAATAACCCAAGAGTTATGCAAGCGCAAATAATATCACAACACAAGTATAATAACATGACTATCAAACTATAACTGTCCAATATATATATAATACATATACTAAGTCTTTAACATGCTAGAGAATAAATGAATAATACATTGTATCACATAAGAAGTTTCTAAGATCTTGCTACAGTAATAGAGTTACACTCTTATCTCTTAACTTACATTTACACCATCCAGAAGGCATTTTACTAACCTTAGGCATCCTACGGCCTGGAACAACAAAAAGATCCTCCTGTACAAATAATCTATATAGGTATAAGCTAAATAGTTTAGTGAGGTATCTCTTAACCATACTAAAAACAAGTTAGTCAACAATTAAATTCAAACATATGAATACATGCTCATATAAAACACCAAACAAATACATGCAGGTGATTAGGTACTGCTTGCAACTCAGATTTAATGCCCTCTAAAGTCAGGTTTGGAGTTTATATGGCACTAATCAGATCTGGGTATTATACTCGAACTATTACAACTATGAAACTTCGTGTTTCGTATTTAAAAATTAAATGGTATATACATTTTCAGTTTTAATCAAAACTTAGTTCTAAGTATGATTGTAAGCAGGTTCTCCTAGTCCACACTCACTCTTAAACGGAGGTCTCTAGACTCGACCCTTAACCGGGTAATTGGTGTCTCTAATGCCTAGTTTTCTCGTGGGCCAAGGCAAGGTCATATTGTACGTATGCTACCATGACCTTAAGGGAGGCTTAGTAAGATTGTCTAAAATTTTCATATCATATGTGCACTTATGATACAAAAACTACCTTATAAGTTAGAGATTGCAATACTCTAAATAATTTATCATTAGGGTTTTTGATTTTTTCTAATTGATTAACATATTGTAAAATATAAATAACTATAAATATTCAATAATCCATAGTTTCTCAGAACCATAGAGAATCGGTATCATTTACCAAACAATAAGATTGGGTAGTAAAGATCTAAAATTTAAACTTACTGAAGTTGCAAAATCTAAATATAGGACTAGTAATTACATTTAGTGTTCAAACAAACTATACAATCTATTTCTAGTTCTAACCTCTAAATTATCTTAATATTTGCACTCAATATTTGACTCTTAATCGATGCCCAATTATCTATCAACCTGCAAAAGAAAACTATTGGGATGTAAACTATACGAGCTTAATGAGATATCTCTCATATTATACCGGCAAATAGGTTATCAAATAATTTATTAACAAACATATAAATGCATGAACAAGCAGTATACCAAACAATATATGCAGTTGATCGATGCTACATACAATGTCGGATTTAACACCCTCCGAAGTAAGGGTTTAAGATTTATCAATACTAATTACAACTGGGTTCTAGCACCTGAGTTTTTAACTATAAATTTAAATTTCATATTTCATGTAATATACTTTCATTTCCAAAAATCCAGTAGTACATAAATTCCTAACGGTGAGGTAGCCCTCACAGTCTATGTTCACACCCTATAGTGGAGATTTCTAGACTCGACTCTCATCCAGGCAATTGGTGTCTCCAGCGCCTTGTAAGCCTGCAGGCTAGGGTAAGGTCATATTGTATGAGTGCACCATACTGAAACACTTTAATTCAATATATAGAAACGACCTTCACATGGCCTCTCTCTTTACCTCCGCGTAAGGTGATGGTTGAAGTAAATAATGCAATGCATGGTTCATTTAATTTAAGGTAAGCTGAATATAATTAAATCAATTTATCAGGTGATCAACCAATATCAACAAACCATTCAAATTAGGTAAAGAGCAACCATACAATCAATTCTTTAGTTACCATATTCAACCACATTTTGCACAACAAGCAAACAGTATTCAATCATATGCATATTCCCAAACCCTAAGCATCAATTGTATAATTTAGGTGCACTAATTTATAATCACAAATTAAGTATAGAGTCATTGAGAGTACTTACTTGACCATAAGATTTATCAAAGATCTTAATAGTCCACTAGAAGGTCGATATCTGATCGAGATTGCTTGATAATTAGAAAGTGTGAAAGATAATAAGTATTTAGATGAGATACTTAATCTACATCAGTACCCTACAAAGATGTATTATATTACTTCTTATATTATGGAATTGGTATGTTCATATAATATATTACACATATCAAATGCTATATATCCCATCAATATACGATAAGTTCTTATAATGTAAATAGTATAATATAATTATATTTACTATTTAATAAAGTATGTTAGATATTTCGCTAGAACATTACTATTTCTCGAGAAATATTTTTATAGTGACATATAGATTATATCCTTGATAATGCCTACAAATATTAGTAGATTCCATACACTACTTTTGTTGTATTAATAAATTTTGATGCGTATTGTAGTATGATAAATATTTAATATTTATGTAACCTCTAAATCATTGCATTTAATATCCCAAAAGTGGTGCTCCAATTCGATTATTGAGATGTGTTATTATTATTATTATAAATTGTAGGTTGTCAAACTAGTTCATTGATCCAACATATAAATCAATACCCTTTCCCTCTTTTTTTTTTTTTTTAATATATATACTTATTTTCTTTTAACTTTATCACTTACTTTATTTGAAAAACTGGGATAGGGGGTTACATAAAGCTATTGGTTATTTCTTTCGTCAATAAGCAACTGGAGATCACAACACAAATCAAACAAGATATCAAATTCTTCAAAATCACGATTTGGCTTAGATTTCAATTGTTATAGCAATAGTATCATGAGCAATAAATAGAGATAACTCAATAGATAATTGATTGACTCATTAGGATCGAAGATAGGGGAACGCACATTGTCAAAATAAAAAACTACTAGATTTTTTGAAGCTTCTCAATGTATTTATGGAAATGATGACAAGCCTAAGATGAACCAGTGAAGAAATAAATTAAAGATCAATTTGTCCATTGGTTCATTGGGGGTGTTGAATATAATGTGATGTTTGTCTTTGGAGGTTTCGCTTTGTTTTGTTATCCTTAGTTCGATTGCATAGTAGTTACTCCTTTGTCGAGTTCATTAGAGTTTAGCATATGAAGAAAGCTCCTTTGTTTTCATTTAACAAAACAGGGGTGGTTTATTTAGGTACAAGAGAGGAAGAAGAAGAAGAATTGTTTACTAAAATTAAACCAAGAGAAACGAAACGGGAAAGAAGCAAATAGAGAGAGAGATATCATTTTTTTGAGATTCTAGAGATATTTGCAAATTCCAAGAAGAGATACGATGTGTTGGTTTGGTTGGAATCTAAATAGGATATTAGACAGTAATGAGATTTTAATGGCTTTACAAAGACTAAGAGAAGAACTAACTAGATGAGACAAATTAATAATAATAATAATAATAAAAGGAAGGAGAGGAGGGGTTTTATGTAATGTTTCATAATATTTTAATCATTTATTAAAATAGACTTGATTATTCTATTATTAAAAATTTAATTGAACTAACTAGCTTTATTATTTTCTAATTATTTTTCAACCATTTATTATTTTATGGCTATAATTCGTATATCTAAAGTTTTGTTTGTTTAAATAAAACTTAGTGCTAGTAGGATTTCTAAAACCTTATTGGGATCTAAATAAAACTTATGCGAACTTTTGGATTTGGCGGCTGAATTCTATTTTGAAAGGAAGTTCTTAGATATTGCCTATATAATATATAATATATTTGTCTTATGGTCAAGTAAAACTATAATCGTTTACTTATTGAATTTTGTGGATACCCTCTTAACTTTAAGTTATTACTTATTATGTCTTAATTCAATCTATGGAAAGGGTATTAACATTAGATGTTTTGGTATCTATGTATTTACTATATTTCGTTGTTGTAGGTTTTAATATACAAAAACGTATGTCTGTATCATATGCTATAATCAAATGACATCCAATAAGCTATCGTTACAATTCAAGAAATCCATGATCAATATTTCATACAGCAATTAGGATTACTTATATGTCTCTTAAATATACTTTCTATAATATTTCCAAATGAAGTTTTTTTTTTCTTTTTTATTTTTTTAATATATGTGACTTATTAATAATTCACTCGATTAGGGAGTTTTATTTTATAATTTCATTGCTTATTAATGCTTATATATGTACACATACATAAGTTTATCAACATATTTATTTTGTCATCTTACTATATAGGAGTATGGAATTAACATTTGAAC
>JAMXBB010000004.1:11867672-11886480 GCA_024138015.1 Lumnitzera littorea
TTTTTTTTTTTTTTCTTCCTTTTCACATTGTTTTTTTCTTTGCCTCCTCACATTGTATTTTCTTGGCAGCAAGACATTAAAATATTATTCAATATAAAGATGCAATAAAAACACAAAAAACAAATAAATTTTTACATTACTCCGTTAATTGAATAGCTTTAAAGAAAAACATCATACCTCTTCGAATGTAAAATGTTCTAGTCAAGTTGATACGAATAGCTAATATTGTTACATCTTTTTTTTTAAAAGCACCACCCACCTTGAGTTTTTAAATTAGTAATGGAATAAAATATCTATGTTAATTTTTTTAAATAATTTACTTAGTTATTTTATGTAATATTCTAAATTGTATTATGCTCATGTATATAATTATTTCATGTGTCTGCTAATAATAAATTTAAATTAAAGATAGAAAATAATAACAAAAGGAGAAATTATTAAATCTGACATAAGTTTTCTTTTTGTTTGGTGGAAATAAATCTAACATGAGTTAGAGGTAGATAAAACTAAAATTTTAAACTATCCATATGTTTTACCTATCTATCCAAGAAAATGAGTCCAAATTATGGGTACAAGTTAGGTTGATTTTGTGAAGTTTCTACAATATTTCGTCTATGATATTTTCTAAAGATATTTTACACAAGTTAAATTTAGAGAGAAAGTGTAGTGCCTCAAGAACCTAAATGGGTGCTACAACCCATCACATATTTAAATTAGTTTGAAATATGTAAGATTTTTTAAGTTCAGAATAAAAATATAAAGAATCGTATCACATAATATATAAAAATCCACAAAAAATAGGAACTGTATCCACTCATAAAAAAGGAAAACTCAACAAAGTTTAGAAGCGTGATGATTCACAAACAATAGAAACATAAAATAAGTTCGGTATCTAAATCTTCAAGTATCAAACCAGTAATCTATCTCCTCAATATACAAATCCCTCAATATAACATAAACTTCAGTAACTAAAAATCAATCATATCTTAATCATCATAGAAATATAAATACTTAACTTCATCGTTCTTTTGGATGCCATCGACATACATCTCCTCAAAACTAAGATAGTCCTTAAATCCAATATTTGGAATAGAAAAGAATGAACCGAAACCAATACGAATGTACAAACACATATATATGTGCTAAGTTAGATCGTTCACAAACAGAAATGCAATTATAATAGAATAATACAAACCGTAATTTAATTATCTCACATTAAGCCAACAAAACAATAAGGGGGCATTCATAACCCGCAACACTTAATCTTTAACCATATACATAGGTAAATATAAATATACATTTTTTTTTAAATCCTTTACCATATCAAAGTCCACTAAGAATACCTCATATATGATCAGTGGTTACTCCTTTAGAAAACTGCCACTATGAGCCCCTAGATTGAGTTGGTAAAGCAAAATCAGCAAACTATTTATTCAAGTCGAATATAGATTAGTCTAGTTAGATCATTTCTAACTTAGTAAGTACAGCTATACAAATAAACACCACATACCTAGAAATGCTCCAAAATCGAAAACAGGACTCTGATCTCAAAACTCGAACAAAACTCAAACCTCAATAAAGGAAATTGAACACCATGAATCTAAAAGAAACAAGTAGCACATTAACCTTTAAACATACTAAAACTAAATCCAACCTAAGAGTTATCTATGAATCTATGATCTATTCAATCAAGATCCTAAAAGAAAGTATTGAATCAAATAATAATAACATAATACGATTAAAGCAAAAAGTTGATATAACTATATATATAATCACTTGCTTATAATATATCGTAAGGTACTTAATATATATATATTCTACATATATAAAAGAAAATATAAAATGGACATATGATTAAAGCATTGGATGATATAGGTTATCGAATTGATATGATAAATAAATAATATGTACTAAATTGAAAAAATAATATGATTCATAATAACTCACAAGAAACGTCAAAGTAATAGTTAACATATAAAACGAACATATTACGTATAATATAATTTGCCATATATATACATAATACTAATATAATAAAATAATTAGGTCACAAAATTATCGATATCAATAATATATCATACTAATAATAAGATAGTTTCATGGTACACCAAATTGATATTAGGAACTTATATAAAATATGATCATTAATGTAATTCTCTAATTAAACAAAAAATAGTGAACCAAATTAAATATAATAGAAAATAGAAAATTGGCCTCCATATATATATAACCAACATTTCAAATTACAATAAAATAAATCTAAATGTAAATTTTATATAAAATAATACTGATTAACAAGATATTTAAATAATTTAAAAAACAATAATCAAATACTAATGATATTTAGTTTAACACTAACAAACAGAAATAATAAATAAACTAATAATAATAAGATGTACACTCTATATATATATATATATAGTACCTAATATGAAATCAAAATAGCTGATGAACCTAAATCGAGATGATATCAATAGATGGTATGATTGAGAATCTAATATAAATATCTAATATAAATGGTAATATAAAATAAATTGTAATGCATAAAATATTATACTAAAATATTTAATTAGTAACATTTACCTGGTTAATTGAAATAATAAGATGAAACCAACGGAGAGAAAAAGAGAAAAACCAACTTTGAATCTGGAACGAGCAGTGAAGTGAATTGTGGATTTTTGTTTACTGACAAGGGCTGCGGGGAGTTTAGGGGCGAGACAAGAGAGGAATTGAGCAAGAGAGGGACAAAGCAAAAGAGAGAGTGACGAGAGACAGATGTGAGAGAGAGAATGACGAGGAAGGGGAGGCGGGGCGGGGGGGTGGAGGCTGTTATGAGCGAGAGAGAGAGAGATTGGGGGCGGGGTCGGGAGTGAGAGAAGAACAAGAGAGACACAGCGAGAGAGAGAGAGAGAAAATGTCAGACATAAGAGAGAGAAAAGATAGGTGGAAGAGAAAGAGAGAGAGTGAAGGCAGACGGAAGAGAGAGAAATAAGAGATCAGGGACGAGAGAGGGAAAAAGAATTGATGAAGAGAGAGAAATTGCAACTGTGTATGGTGTTTCACAGAGAGAGAGAGAGAGAGAGAGAGTTACTTGAAAGTGTAATTCCATAGAATGTGTAGCCATTTCTTAACACAATAATATAGGGATGGGTAATGCTTCATTTCAACTCTCTTCAATGATTCTAACTCCTTTAGTTCTTGAAGCTTTCTAAGTCTTCGTCCTTGAGTTTCCTCAATTTTGACAAATTTAGTAAATTTTCAATTGTTTTGCAGCCTCTCATGTCTAGATGTTCCAATGATTCTAGTTCCTCCAATCCTCAAAGCTCTCTAAGTGCAACACAGGAGCTCAAATTTAATTCCTTGAGTTTCCTCAATTTTGATAAATTTAGTAAATTTTCAATTGCTTTGCAGCCTTCCATGTCTAAATGTTCCAATGATTCTAATTCCTCCAGTCCTTGAAGCTCTCTAAGTGCATCACACGAGCTCAAATTTAATTCCTTGAGTTTCCTCAATTTTGACAAATTTGGTAAATTTTCAATTGCTTGGCAACCTTTCATGTCCAAATGTTCCAATGATTCTAATTACTCCAGCCCTTGAAGCTCTCTAAGTGTCTTGCACTCGTACAATCGCAATTCCTTGAGTTTTCTTAATTTTTTAATTGCTTTGCACCATCCCATGTTCAGATGTTCCAATGATTCTAATTCTCCAAGTCCCTCCACCATAAGTAACTGCTCACAAGTATCAATGTGAGGCTCAACCAATGCTTGCATGTTACCAAGCTCTTGAGGCAACTTCGTAAGACAATCGCATTCAATCAGATTCAAGACAATCAGATTTTTGAGTTTCCCTATTGATGGGTCAACTTCTCGTAGGTTTCGACAACCTTCAAAACTCAATACCTCCAGTGACTGAAAATTGGATAAATCTGGTGTTTTACATAAATCTTTGCAAAATTCCAGAATGAGAACTTTTAGTTTGGTGCCCAGCTGCAACACAATTTGTCAAATTAAAAATTAGAACCATTCTATTAAGATTAAACAGGAAAGAAGTAAAATGTGAACAATATGAGACCTGTTTTGAGCTCCAGCCGCTCCAATCATCCGTAATATTACTTTCTGAGA
Source organism: Lumnitzera littorea (assembly GCA_024138015.1). NCBI lineage: Eukaryota > Viridiplantae > Streptophyta > Magnoliopsida > Myrtales > Combretaceae > Lumnitzera > Lumnitzera littorea. The sequence goes on from JAMXBB010000004.1 coordinate 11,871,794, forward strand.
GATCAAGAATCACTAGGTTATCAAAGAATGAACTGCATTCTGTAATGGTAGAGTAATACCATTGTAGCCAACTGAGTTTTCCACGAAACCGGATAAGTGAAGCAAATTCATCACCGACTAATCGAAGGAATCTAATGTTTGGGATGTCCATGGGTTGTTCTGTAGTAAAGCAATAGTCCTCTGATTTAATTCCGTCATCAAATTGGATAGCTTCAACTTTCTTGAATTCCTGTTTTTCATATGAAATTAAGAAAACCTGTTATTATGGAAGCAAGAGATGATATTTGAGATGAAAAATAATAGAGGAGGTGTAAATTTAAAATTAACGAAGTACCTCTTGATTTTGAAGCACATGGCTTACATCTTCACTAGACCATAACCTACTTCTCTTGCCTGGTTTGCGAATGTTCTCATTTCGTACAATTTCCCTGCCCAGGTCTCTAAGTTGGTCATGCATCCAGAATTCATTATCATCTCCAATTTTTATAAGGGACCTCTGAAGGAGTACATCAACTGCCACTTCAGGGAAAAAACCACAATCTTCCCACATGTACGCTGCAACCCTTTTATCCGTTCCAATAAAAAAACATGCTATGTCGAGAAATATTTGCTGCTGCGAGAAATTTAGAGCATCATAACTTATCCTTAGCTTTTTCTGGACATCCTCAAAAGGGCAGCTCTGTAGCTTTCGAAAAATATCCTCCCATACTTTGGTGCGTTTTTTGAAAAGGAAAGATCCAATGACCTCTAAAGCTAAAGGGAGTCCTCCTGTTGTTTCCACGATTTTTTCGGATAGATCTCCGTAATCGGCTGGTGGTGCCACCTCCTTAAAGGCATGCATGCTGAATAGAAGAAGGGCTTCATTGGAATGCATTGGCCTGACTTCATAGATTTCCTTCTCTTGACATACATCCAGGACATCTTTGTCTCTGGTAGTAATAATGATCCTACTTCCTCCAGCAAACCAGTTAAGGTTAGCAGCCAGTGCATTTATTTGATCCTTATTATCCACGTCATCAAGTAAAATGAGAACCTTTTTGCCTCGAAATCTTTCACGAAGCACTTTTATTCCATCATCAACGTTAGCAAACTCACGTTGTAGATCTTTAGATCTTAAGATGTCAGAAACCAGTTGAGTTTGCAGCTTTTCAAGACCCTTTGGTTGTGAGGACATTTCACGAATGTCTCTAAGGAAGCTGGAGTACTCAAAATGCTCCAAGATTTGATTGTAGATTATCTTGGCTAGAGTAGTCTTACCAATGCCACCGATACCACAAAGTCCAACTACTCTAACATCACTTCTTCCAACCTGTAACATTCCCATAACTTCTTCTATACCATCTTCAAGTCTAACCATAGAGTCTTTCACAATGAGATGTGCTTTTTGCAGTTCTCTCCAAACCTTTGAAACCACTTCTTTAACTAATTCCCCTTCACGTCTGTTGAAATTCCATATGAAATGGATGTCATGCCATAAAAGAAGAGTAAATATACTACTAGCCAAAATGCAACCATGAGCAACTTAATTGAAAATTTGAACTTCTTAATATTTAAATGGTATTCCAAGCTCCGTTGGTATTTATCCTTTGTTTGGATTTTCTTTTTTCACCATCATTGATAAACTCAATAAAAAGAATAGAACAAGCAAATAAATTGAAAAATGGATTTTGAGTTATAAAATTTACCCATCAGCAAAATTCTTCGATTCCCATCCCTTCAAGGCTCCAATTTCTTCAAGAGCCTTTCCCCATTCTTGAATCGTCTTCTCATCATAATGCTTTGAATGCGCTCCAAATGCCTCCTCATAAGTTCTAGACTGGTGTCTGACTTCATGAGGCGTGACATCATAGAAGATAGGTAGAACCAATCGATTCCTGTTGTTCTTGCATTTCACCATATGAGCTGCTTCCTTTAGACACCATTTACTTTTAGCATAGTTTTTAGAGAAGATGGGTATGAAGATCTTAGACTGGTTGATGGCTTCAAGAAGGTTTCCACCGATATCTTCTCCAACACGAAGCTCTTCGTTGTCTCTGAAGGCACGTATACCAGCAGTCGTAAGACTAGTATACAGATAATCAGTGAAACCGGTTCGAGTATCCGAACCCCTGAAGCTTATGAAAACTTCGTAGGCATATCCTTGCAGGTTATCGACCGAAGAATCAGAGAGCGACATAGGTTGGTTGGAGCTGGATTGGTTTGAATCAGAATCAGTACTGCTACAAGAAGCACCATCTGTGCGTTTTCTCTTTCTCTTGAATATTATAATTGACACTAGCGCCAAAATTCCAACTTGGAAAGAGATCGAAAACCCCTTTACACTCAACATATAGGATCTGGTTGGTGAACTACTGTTATTACTATCAGCGGGCAGAGAAAGAGAACCAAACGTAAAACGGTAATATATTAAGAGAACATGTATTCGTTGTCTTTGAAAGCGCGTATATCAGCACTTGTAAGACAAGTATACAGATAATCGGTGAACCCGATTCGAGTGTCAGAGCCCTTGAAGCTTAAGAGAACTTCGTAGCCATATCCTTGCGGGTCGGTGAACGAAGAAGCAGAGTGCGAGATAAGTGGGTTGGAGTTGGCTTGGTTGTATGAAAACAATGATGATACTTATTTTAAAGGATCCCCTGATCAATTATCAAACTAGAAAAATTTATCAAAATCAGCTCAATAATAGAGAGAATCGGCTTTGAAGCGTAGGGGTAGGGAAAGAGGCAGAAAGAAAGTAGCTTGTGGAAATTAAAATTATTATGAAGACGAGAAGCATTTGGATTTGGCCTCCGTTTTGTTTTTGTTGTGGTGGAGTGGATTTAATAAATTTCAAAGGTGAAATGGTGTCAGAAGTGCAAACCAAATGACTTGGAAATTCAAACGAAAATTATCCACGTGAACTTTCATGTCAGATCGGCAAAAAAGTCCCCGTGACTGTGACGTTTCTGAGCAAAGTCTTTGGTAATAAGACTGCCCAGAAAGCTTCCCAAATTTTGTTTCTAGTCTATTCTACTGTGAACCCTCCCGAAAAAAGTCATCATCAACGGTTATGGCAATAGCCTCCTCTTTTGACTTATTTAGGAGTTTTTTAAGAGCTAGGATCCATGTTATTAGAATCTGCAAATTAACGTTTTGGTCTGAGTTTGTCGTCTTTTACGAGTATTCGCGGTAAAATAAGCGATAATAATAGTGTTAAGTTTTTCAAAATTTATCATTTATAATTTTATATACTGAAATTTTATTAATAATTATATATTATAAATCAAATCGTATAACAAGTTAAGAATTGAATAATCATATTTTATTTGAATATAAATTATTTTAGAAATATTAACAAACTCATTCCTTAAAATATAATTAACAATCTTTATAAAGGGTGTAGTTAATGATCCTTAAAGAGATTTTTGTTTTATACAGTATAAAGAAGAAGATCTATAATAAAAAGACTGCCAATTCTTTTCTGGCCAATGAATATTGTAGTTTTCAATTGATAATATATCTTTCTTTGTAGTTAAATAACACGTTTTCCCTTAAAATTTTATACAGCCATTTTTTATGATATAGCATTATAACATGGTAAATGAGTGTACGTTAACGATTTATAGTCTTACATTTTGGTAATTTTGAAGGTGAAATATTTTGAAAACACAACGAGAAATAATACACTAACGAAACATTTGAAATGTAGGAATTACTTAGAATAGAAAACAAAATGAAAAATTCATTCTTGTATTTAGAAATATCAATAAAATCACTAATTTTATTCCATAATTATGTTTGGTTTTAAATGAGCATATAGTTGTGTTTGACAAAAATGACCTCATTTCACGGATATACATACGCATGCATGTTTTGGTTTATATTAATGTGTATATACCTAACACTAAACATGTATGATTGTATATAACATGATATTATATATAAGTATAAGATATAATCTCTATGCACGTATAATATATATATCATATATTAAAAAATATATAACCTATATATGTGTTTTTTTATTTATTAGACCAAACATATGATCTACATACAAATGTTATATAAATTTGTTATGCATATACATCACCTTATATATGTACAAATGTTATATATCACACACATATAAATATATAAACATAAAGAACTATATATTATATAAAAACATTAATTATCCAAAAAAATATTATGTAAAACCCCAAAATATCAATAAAAAGGAACTAATTATGAAGTCAAGAATATAAAAATAAGTAGTTTATAAAGTCAGGGATAATTTTAGAGAAAGGAGAGGAAATGGAAAAAACTTACTTATAAATACCCGTCAACGTCATTAACCATTTTATTTCACCCTTTAAATAAGAAATTTCCATGTTTACCATCAAAATTGATAAATATTATATAAATACAAACTTTAGCAAAAAAAAAAAACCTAAAATATCATTACTATACTGTATCTTAAAAATATGATATAATTATTTGTATTAATATCATATTTTTAAAATGTGACACTAGTATAATACATATATTATAGCATTTTATAAATAATTATATCGCATTTTTAAAATGCAATATTAACATTTACGTACTGTAATAGCAACGGTATTTTGATAATTTTTTATATAATTTATAATTATATAATTTTTTTTTCTAAAATCAGAATATATATATTACACCACTTCGTAGGTAATAGCAAAACATTCACAACAATAGTGACACCAAGACTAGTGTCTAACTTGGTGAGGCATGACATCATAGAAGATAGGTAGAACCAATCGTTTCTTGGTGTTCTTGCATTTCTCCACCATATGAGTTGCTTCCTTTAGACACCATTTACTGGAAAGCATAGTTTTCAGAGAAGATGGGTATAAATATCTTGGACTAATCGATGGCTTTAAGAAGGTTTTCTTCAATCTTTTCTCCATCACGAAGCTCTTCGTTGTCTTTGAAGGTAGGCATACCAGCATTTGTCAGGCTAATATGCAAATAATCAATATTTATAATAAATACCATCTATTCTATTAAAATAAATTAATCTATTACTTAGATAATAAATTAACTTAATTTTGATACTTAATTAAAGAAGAAAGAAAAAGAGCGAAATTATAGTAATACTAATAATAATATTGTTACGGTACCGTGAAAAAATCCTTTTATCTTTCCGATCGAATGTTGCAGAGCTTGATATTTCACCAGCCTCGTAATTTATTCATTTGTAGGCAAACCGACAAAGCGGTGGAACGGGGGAAAAATTGGCACAACTGCCTCGGTAAAGGCATCGAAATTTGTGAACCGTGTATTGGGAAAGGAAGGCCGACCTTTTAAAATATTATTATTCATCCGTTAGGTTGTAAAGCCAAGCAACCTGCAGGTTCCCTTTTTGATTAATCTCATGTTTCTCCACATTAATGCAGAAGTAAAATGGAATCCAACAAATTGCAACTTGTGGACGATGCCGCCCATCTAGAATCCAATCCAAAGGTAGTCTCGCTTAAGGTTTATAGAAGCTGTCCCAATCAAAACCCTAGTAAAAAGGGACTGAATCATGTTAGCCGTCTTTTTTCAAGTAATAGCATTTGTGAGACGTATACCATCTGTGCGTTTTCTCTTGCATATTATAAAGAGAGTGATGATATTTATAGTTATGATTGACATTAGTGCCAAAATTCCAACTTAGAAGGAGATCAAAAACTGCTTTACACTCGACATATAGAATCCAGTCGGTGAACCAAACTTAAATAATAATATATTAAGAAAACATGTATTCATTTTCTTCGAAAGCACGTATACCAGCATTCATAAGTCAAGTATACAGATAACTTGTAAACCCAATTTGAGCATCCAAACCTCTAAAATTCAAGAAAACTTTTGTAACCATATTTTTATTGATCAGTAATCGAAGAAGCAGAGTAAGCAAATGGCTTTGGCTTGGTTGCATGAAGACAAATGACGTACTATACGTAACTTTAGAGAAGTAAAGCAAAACTATCATCTAAAGAGATAATTAAGTGAGAAAAAAAACAGAGATAAAGAGTAGATAATCTCGGTATCTCAAATGCATAAGTAATAAGCAAAGTAGTTTTATGGGACCTTAAGCGTTCATTTTGTAACTTGAGTGAATGAGATTAATTTTTTATCTGAATTACTTATTTAATTTTAAAGAGCAGAGATTTTGTAGAGCACTATTTTCTCTATTCTCTCTCAAGAGTTCTAAATAAGAGGAAAATACTAGATATTTATACTCTTGAATAAGATAGTATTATTCATCCGATTATCTAAATAATCAACAGATAAAATAAAGTTTGCTCAATCCATAGTTATCCGGAATAAGTTAGTTAATGAGCCTAAAGCCAGCAGTCTTCCTTAGTACATGGGCCTGTCTAAGAAAAATTAGATACGGATGGATCAGTCCAATGATTCCTATTCTGAGTTTACTAAATCAAATCTTTCTAAATCATCTCAATTTATAAATCGAACTCCTTAAACTTCGTCACCTAACCTAAAAAGTCAAATTTAAATAAATAATAGATTTAATCTAATAACTATTATAACACTCAAAATCAAAATCAACTCAATAAGATAGAGAATCGGCTTTTTAGAGTAACGGAAGAAGCAGAAAGAAAGCAGCGTCTGGAAATTGAAATTAATATTAAGATGAAACGGACCTGCATGTGGATTTTGGTTTTGGTATTGGCTGCAAATGGAGAGGATTTAAATTTCAATGTGAAAGTGAAACCGCGTCGAAATGCAAACCAAATGATTTGAGAATTCAAATGTAAATATCCACATGATTTTTGTTCTTTTTTTTTTTACATTAAAGTGAAAAAGATTTCCAAGCAAGTGTGCTGGCAAGGGACCACGTGCAAAGTCTTTGTTCAGCTTCCTAATTCTTGCCTTGCTTTTTCCATGGGAACTGGAACCTCGTAAGTTGTGTATTTTGTTAAAGGCCAAGGTGCTGATCCATGACGGTAATGTTCCTTTCATACGGCATTATGTTCTTTATTTACTTTTCTGTCTGTAAAAGTAATTTTGGACTTAATCTGAAAACTCCCACGGATATATATAGATTAAAATTTCTTTTTAAGAAGGAAGAATAAATTGACATTCTTTAAAATTTTAGTACATTGCAGAAGTCTCTTAAAGTTTTGTATTATTTCTATTGAATTTATTACTGTACTCTTTACCATTATTGGAATGTGATCCATTTATAAGTGTACCACTAGCTTATTTGAAAGCTACAATCCAGTTTTCTTAGATATATATATATATGAATTTACACCATTATATTACAATTTGAGTGGAGTGGGGAAATTACACGGTTATATATATAAATATATATATATGTATGTATGTGTGTATGTATGAAATGACGACAGGATACAGGGCTTTGTTATTTGTCTGGTGTCTTTCCAAAAAATTGAAAGACTAGAGTAGTAATAAATAAGAATTCAAAAACTTAGTAAAGTGGTAATTTTCTCAGTTTTTTCCTGATAAAAGGAGACTAATCCATTTATACTTCTCAAATTTGTATGTGATTTTAGATAGCAATGGGCTTGCAAGGCAATATTTTTAGTTTTATGTTATGCAACTTGATTTTAATATCAAAGGAAATTAAGATACTAATATAATTAATAATAATTTATGTTCTAATTACTGAATGAATGAATTTTATAAGTTCTTTTATATTGTGAAATTACCTAACGTGACTTTAGTGTATGGTATAACATTTTTTCCCTTCATATTGTGAAATTACCTAACGTGACTTGAGTATACGGTATAACTTTTTTTCCCTTCTCGATTTCTAAGAGTATTTAGCTAGATAATACGTCTAAATGATCCGAGGCATATGTTGAATAGCCATAATTTATCATTGGAGTTATTTAACATACAATTTTTGTAAATTATTTTATCTAATATAATTAGTAAGTATTTGATATTAGCTCAATGATATAGTATTCATATATATTATAAATATATAAATAAATAACTGACGTCACTAATATTTAAAAGATAAGCAAAAAACAAAAAAATACCAATTAACGATAAATGATGGCTCTTGGTTGCATATTTAAATTATAAACGAATAAAAAATGAAAGAGACATTGATTTTAAAGGATACATAATTGATATTGGCCCTGAGAAATGGATTTCAGCTATCTGACAAGAGTATAGGAACAAGTTTGATCAGTCATGAAGGATGTAGATCTTTAAAATTCTTATCTCCTAAAGTTCATTATTTTAATGATGGGTGTTATTTAAATTTTTAAAATATTTTGTGATATTATCGTGACATTATTATTTTTTATAATGGCAATCATTATTTTTATAATTTTAAGGAACCTTAAAAAATAATAACTTTAGAGAATATAAATCCAATCATAAATATTGAACCTAGAGCTTATTATTTGAAAAAGTGTATAATTAAACATCTTAATTTTGATGAGAACAAAACAAAAAATATATATCTAAACATATTGATTTTGATGAGAACAATAAACTGAGTATTATTTGATTATATTGAGATAATTGAATAAGATCGATTAACTTGCTTAATAATTAAATATATCGATTGTCTTTACAAAAAATTTAATTTTTTTAGTGGTGATCAAATGATCTTGAAATTAGATTGTAAAGTGTATTTGTTTATTATGTATTAAAAGTATTTTCAAGTAATATTTAACCTACTAGGTTGATGGTTCCAACACATTATCAGCTTGACGGTGAAGTGGCTTAGATAAGAAGTTGGAATTGTTTCTGATCAAGATATCAGTATACCGGTAGTACAATTTGTTACTAGTTTACCAATAAGAGTAAAGTACTAGTATGCTAGTAAATCTGATCCAACTAGCCATTAGAGCATTTAATGTATTATAATAGGAAGAATTAAATAGAATGATATAAATGTTCAACAACCCGACCAAAGATAAGAGAGAACTGATCTTTTACTGCAATATTCCAATATTCTTTTTTGCTCTTATTGTTTGTTATTCTCATTATCTATTGTACCATAATTTGTTAATATTTAAAGAGATTTGAAGTACAGTATTTGTGAGCTATTAGTTACAAAGTATTGAGAATTAAAAATAACACACTGATAATCGTTAAGATTGAGTTTTATGTTATAAGTTAATATTGTGATTTGTGTTAAGAGTTATAGTTGTAAAACTTGTGTAATCAAGTTTGTATTTGTGTAGCTTTTGGAACTTAAATTAAAAAATCAATAAAGTGGTGTGAAGTTCTTGGTTGAAGATATTGTGTGTCCATGGAAAATAGGGAGCGATCCAAACTCCATATTATATCTAGACTCGATCTTCTCATCCTTATCTTTTTAATTTCTAAACTTATTATTATTTTATCATTATCTTAATTATCATCATTGTTACTTTTAGTACTTGATTTCAAAAAGAATTAAAATTTGTCCTTAAAACTCAATCCATCATCTCTTGAGTTTACCCTAGTATTTTTCAATAAGTACATAATTTTGATAGTTTTTCAAGATTTTCTATGTATTTATCTAATACATTTCTTCTAATGGTTATTTTATTACAATCACAGCCAACACATAAAAATATATTGTCATTTTTATATAATGTTTGGATTCGAGTTACTTATATCTACTTTTAGATTTTTTACGAGAAGTGTATTTGAAATACTCTGACTAATTTTATTTATTACACAATTAATGCTGTCATTCTTAGTAATATAAGTGAAAGGGATTGTGCTATATACATATTTCATTTAAATTTTTACGATGGCACAATCAGAAGTTGTTTTGCTCTAGAGGTAATGAAAGGGACTGTGAGACTTGAAGTTTTTGTATCGCCTCGTCGATACTCTGGATAAGGCCGGCAGCGATTGCCTTGATATCATATTGAAGCTGAAAGTAATTATTTTATATTGATTCTTATCCAGTATTTGCTTCTCTAAGATCGATTATTTAAATTCTTGTATTTCCGATTACCCAAAAGAAAAATCCTTATATTCCCATTTTTCAATTGAAAAAGAGTCTTTAAAAAATAAAAATGGTAGTTTTATCTTTATTTATTTATTTTTAAATCTTACTGTGTTTTATCATTTTATGCGAGGGCACAATTCATCAAATGAGAGATAGAAATTGGTAACCTCTATTTAAACGTCAAATTTTGATATTTTTAATTCCATGTTGTTGTTTTTTTTCTAATCGTCTTGGTTATATCATATATTGATAAAATAATGGCTTAACCTGTTGCCTGTAATAGTTTTAAGATTTTTCATAAGCGATACTATTAAGAAATTTCAACTTGGAAAGAGATTGATTAGTACTTTACAACTAATACTGAAATATAAAATGGAGTTGGTGAGTTACTCTGGAACGTAGTATAGTTGTTTATCGAGATGACCGGACTTGCACGCAACAAGGAAGCTTCCTCGCAAGTCCAGTGATGTCAAAAACAAATAATGATACATTGAATGGGAATACTTGTTTTTATTAAATGGAAGTGGCACTTACCCCGCGATAAGAAATAAAATAGGTATTTATAAGTAAATTTTTTTTAAGGATAAATTATAAGACTCTCGAAAATCTCAAATCGTATGGGTTCTTAACATTTTTAAAAGCTAATATTTAAATTATGAAAATCTAACATGGCAATTTTAGATAAATTAAAAAAAATTCAGAAGTATTAATGCATCATATGTGTGGATGAGTTTAGTTGACTTTAGTGCTATCATAATACTCTATTTATCCTATTTAATTAACCAATCTTTGAAAAAATATTTAAAAATTCAAAAATTAAAAGAAAGAAAGTAGAAAAAAAATAGCTTGCAATTAGATTTTACACTTTTCTTTTTCCCAAAGTTCGGCCGGCCGTCTACCATGCCTCGCAATTTGGTTAAAACCTAACCACACAAGTGCATCTTTATTCGATAGTAACTCATCTCGAGTTCTTAAGTTCTATATTAATATATTAAAAAATTATATATTTTAAGCAACTTTTCACTTTACTCTCGAGTGACTTCACTAAAGTTTCTTAATAATCTTTCTAAATTTTTATGGGTCCCGTTTTTCGATCAATAAAAAATCAAAGAAACAAAATTAAAAAAAAAAAAAAAAAAGAATTTCCAGAATTGCTTGTCAGAGCAACTCGAGATTTTTAAGAACTGCTTGCTCCCTCATCTTTATTGTAGGATAAATCTACTTTTATGTCACTTAGTTTCGGTAGACATGCTAAGCAACACCTATTATTCATGATTTAAAAAATAGATAATGACAATTGAAACATTTTTTTTACATGCAATTTGATTAGGACCCAATGACGTGAAAAAACATTTTTGTTAATAAAAAAACAATTTTAATTAAACACAAGTGGCATGTACGTAATAAGAGATAGTGTAGGTATGTATAGATACAACAGTCTGATTGGATTAGTTACTTGTGTGTTGCATGAATGATGTACAAAGTAACAAAAAAGATAACTTTAAGAAACCTCGAGCATTTATCTTATTTCCTTAAGTAAATTTGCTCGTCTCAATTTTTTGTCCGAAGTGCTTATTTGATCATAAAGAGTAAAGATTTAGTAGAGTAATATTGTTTCTCAATTCTCTTTAAAAGTTATAAATAAGAAGGAAAAGGTTATATACTTATAAGCTTTTGGGTATAATGATTCGGCTGTTTGAGATGTAATTGACTTTTTTTTTTCCCCAAATTTTCTCAGTTAATTTGGAATTACGATTTTTAAAGCTCATTTTAGGTAGTAATAAATAGAATTAAAAACACTGGTGGTTGCTATAAGAATGCTGTTGAAATTCATATGGGAACTCCAATGATCTATGCACGAGATCTCCAAACTTTAAGGGAGTTAATGGAATAAAGTTTTAAATCGCAAGATAATGATCTGAGGGTCTCATCAATGAGATTATGAAATAATAGAAAGAAAAAAACTGTACTTTATTGGCATATGAGGATTAAAAATGGAAATATAGAGAAATTGAATTCAATAAAAATAGCTAACAAGAAGAAAAAGGAATCTGAATTTGCTGAGAAGAATAATATCTCATTACTGAGAAGTAGCTTAAGAAAAAAAAATCCAAACGAGGATGATTGATATTGACAATATTTTTGCACTTTTTTTTTTTAAAAAAAGCATCTTTGTAATGTATCTTTTTAAAACTTCCTTTCATAAGAGCATCACCGTTAACACTTTTTGACACATATTCCAAAAGGTGAATGACTTCGTGGTTAACCATTTGGCTTCCAAGGACTCTAAAAAGCTCTTTTCTTTTTTAAGTATTATTTTTATTAAAAATTTATATTATAGATCTTGTAAATAATATAAATAAATTTTAATAACGTCTACCTAAGAATCTTATGAATAAAGTGGAAAGATTGTTAAAAAAGAAATCCTTAAACCATTGACGTGTTATTCAAAAATTTTAATCAGAATTTTAGTAAATGAGGATGTTTTAACAGGAACCTACATACTAATCAACTCAATTGTTATAGTATAAGGATTTTTGTGGTAGGTTGCTGTGTAAATTACTTAAATTAAGTGATAAGAAGATGTCATATAATGTGTTTGGAATGAGATACCATAACTGACATAGCAAACCAAGTCCATCCGCATACTCTCCATATGAATTATTTCTTATGCCTTAAGATGTTTTATTTTTATCTTAAGAATAAGGTAACGTTTAATTGTATAAATTTTTTTTGCACTAAAGTGGATAAAAGACTTTATTTTATGTTTGGTTTATAACTTTCCTTGATGACTGAAAAAAAAATTAGGCTAATGGATTAGATAAAAAATTTAAATTTTATCTTATCTATACTATAATACGAAAATAAAATTTGTTAAATATTACAAAAAATTAGGCTCTAAAAAATGCTCCTCCATGTTATAATAGCAAGTTAAATAATATTATTTTTATTAAATATTACAAAAAAAATTCATTTAATAATATAAATAATTAATTTTTTAATATTAAATTTATGTCAAATACTGCGCAAACTAAATATGATATAATAAATTTAGACTATTCAATCCTTTTTATACTTGTCTTGTTCAATTTTCTTTATCTAGTTTAATTTTTGCAACTAAATGCTATCTATGGGCTTTTTTTCGTGCTTTCTTGAGTTAATTTCGACTGAGTGTCTCAAATTTCTTATAAAGGGACAACACTCAAAGCAAGTTCATTTGTCCAACTAAAGTGTTTTATAGACTTCTATGACATGTCAAATTAAGGTTGGCTATTGATGTTTTCATATTTGAGTTTGTTTCTTATCTCACTAGTGCTAAAAACAAATTAATTGAATGAATGCAGGTCATAATTGTTGCTTTTTGTTCATGTACTTATGAATTTGAATCTTCTCTATTTAGTATCCTTTATTTTCCTCAATTTAGACTTTTAAGATGTCCTTATGTGGATTATTAAACATCAACGGTTGACATTGATTCTCTCTATTTCCAAAAAAATAAAAAATGGAAAAGAAAAAATCCCTCTAAGTTTAGATCATCTCTCTTCCCTTCATTTTGGAAAAAGGAAAAAAAAAAGTTGCAATTTTAGATCATCTCCTCTACTTTATACACTACATCCATAAAACAATGAGCCAATCATCTACATTATTTGAAATCTTTTTTTTTTCTCATTTAAAGTAACAATTTTAAATATTAAAATTTATTGAATCAATGGAAAACAACATTGATAATGGAATATCTATACAATTGTGGCTATCATCTTCAAGGTAAAATTTTGATTTTATTTCACTAATGATTATTTTTAACTATAGTTTGATTATCCAAGAGTGGAATTAAGGAAATTGTATGTAAATAGCTAAATTCAAGTTTAAACTTTAAGTCCATTAATTAATTAGATTTGATTCTTTTTTACTAAGGTAACGAAACTCAAAAAGTCAAGTCCAAATAACCAAGATGATCTAGAGAGTTTTAGTATGGTAGGTTTAAAGTAAGGCCATAGCCCATTTAAGATCAATTAATAGAAAAGTTTCAATTTTTAACCATTAATCACTATCATAATCTGACGAATGAGTTCAACTACCATTTCTTATAAATATTATTTTGCTAGAATCTTGTTTCAAATATTAAACTCTTAAACACCTCAAAAACTCTATCCGATTCTTTATTGATTGTAGAGTTTGATGTCATTAGGCTCCTCCACCTACGTATTAGAGCCTTACCAAGATTACGTACTTTTCCTCTCTACACTTCTGTCCTGATCATCCCACACGAATCACTTATGTCATTTTCCTAATCATGTGTAGCACAACTTCACACGTAGCACGCACATGATCCTTACATCTATACTCATACCTCCACGGTGTAAAAAGTGTCGAGATCATCAAGTATTTATTTCAAATATCTCCTAATGATAGATGTAGTATAGAAAATATTAAAATTTATCGTAATCTCTATTATCCCATATAGGTTTAATAATGCTTGTACTTGGCTAATGGTGTTGTTATTTTTATTTTTATTTTTTTGTGAACTTATTATCTATTTAGAATTTAATAAGTTTCATAAAATTGTCTCATAGAATTATACCCTGTTCATTTGTTGTAAATACATGTTACTAAAGTAGGAATGCAAATAGGGGAAAAATGCGTCTTACTAAAGTAGAAATGCAAAAGAGCCCAACATTATCTACACAATTTGAAATCATCCTTGTTCATTTGCTATAAATGCATGTTACTAAGCTTCATAGAAATTTTTTTTTTT
>JAMXBB010000004.1:11886980-11945539 GCA_024138015.1 Lumnitzera littorea
GTAGAATAAATAAGTAAATTAGAAAATTTAATAAAATATAGTAATAAATAATAATATATAATTATACCATAAAATACAAGAAATAGGAAAATAATAGAAAATAAGGAAAATTCATAAGTGTGACACGTAGTACTCCCATATGCTGCCATGTCATCACTTAAGTATAAATTAAGAAATTTTTGTAATTAATAAAAATAATTAATTAATTAGAAAATTAATAAAGTAGAAAAATTTAAATAAATAGATCTTAAAACCCAAAAAAGAAAAAGTAAAAAAGAGTAATTATAGTAAATTAGACCCCAAATAAGAAAATTACAAATTATACAATACAAATAATTATTAAATCTTAATTATACTAAGAAAAGTTTAAATTGTTATTTTACAATTATTTAAGTCAAAATAATGAAGTTTATGGTATTTTTATATCACAATCAAAACTGCAGGTTATAATGTCCAAAACGAACCTCGCTATAAGAAAGTACGCTCCAAAATGATCAAAATAGATTATAAGTTCATAAGAATTTGAACTAAATTAAAAACATTATACGTGATTTAAAATTTAAGATAATATGAGTAAGAGATTTTAATCAAACTATATTTATACTATACTTGGTATATAGTGGTAGACTAGGTAAATAAGGATAGATGTTTAGTTAACTGGGGATCCAATTTATCAGAATACTTATAAGCTTTTTTATCTTTTAGGTAATTGATTATTGAGCTTAGAATTCTCAAAGGTTGGGAAAGTGAATATTAACCTAGGTGTGAGAATTCTTATGATCTACTATCTGCTTGTTGTTTGTTATTTTTGTGCTTCCTATTAGTTGATACTGATTGTTGCCAAATGATTAATTTCTCTATGTACCATCATCTGTATGATCACTTTCCTAAATTGGTAAATGTAACTATTCGACTAAAGAAATTAGTTATATTTGTTGTACATCTATGATTCACTTAGTACGTTGATGAAGATTGTTAACTTTGTAGATTTTTGAGAAAAGTATTTTTGAAAAAAAAAACGTTTTTCCAAACTTAGATATATTTTGTATGATTTTTAAAAAGGAGCTCGTAGTTCCGTAAAATGATGTTTTTATGGTTAAGGTAAAGCTAGCATAGTATCTTCAATTGATTACGAGATGACTCGCATATTTATGCCCGTGAGGCCTTGGATATTTGTAGATAGGGAAATGAACTCGCTTTGTATGCTCTAAGGGCCTTTGATATGTTTTGTGAGCAACCTTAGTTGGGGTCTACCTATATTGATTGTTGATTCTAAGACTAAGGCAATAGTCAAGTAACGTCTGGTGGGATCGTACCCCTAAGCAGCCTCATGCGGTTATGGTAAGGTGCTTCGTACGGGTAAATACAGGGGAAAAGTCAACGTATAGACAATGTAACTCTACACCTTCGATAGTTTCGGACTCCTATAGACGTGTTGCTTATATTCATTTCATATGTAGATAGTTAGTATGTGTGCTAATAATGTTTGATAACTCGCTTGACGGTAATGGTGAGAAACAAACTCACTGAGCCGTGGTTTGCTTATTTTCCTATAGATTCTTTTGCAGGTTTCTTGTAAGCAAGGATTGGGATAAGCTTGAGAGTAAAGTACAAACTGGAGATAGGTTTGGAAATATTAAGGTTAATTAAAAAGTGTATAGCGTTACAAAAACAATTTATGTAGAGTATATTCATATGATAAGATTATGTAGTATTTCTTGTAAATTAGTAAGTTATTTTACTTTGTCTTAGCATTTGGTAGAAGATACCGATTCTCTACGGTTTTGATGGACTGTGGAATATCGAATATTCATGGTCATTTATATATTATAATAAGTTAATTAAATTAAAAATCGAAAACCTTAGTGACTAATTGTTTAGAGTCTTACAATCTCTAGCTTGTAAGACAATTTTTGTATTACAAGTATACACATAATATGAAAATTTTAGGCAATCCTACTAGGCTCCCCTTAAGGTCATGATACTATATA
The DNA here is from genome assembly GCA_024138015.1 of Lumnitzera littorea. Taxonomy (NCBI): domain Eukaryota; kingdom Viridiplantae; phylum Streptophyta; class Magnoliopsida; order Myrtales; family Combretaceae; genus Lumnitzera; species Lumnitzera littorea. Next base: position 11,888,972 of record JAMXBB010000004.1, read on the forward strand.
ATTTTATGAGTCGATAAGGCCGAATAAGTTAAGACTTAATAAAATCACAAACTCGAATGTAATACAATTGAGAAAAACCTTAAAAATTTCATTGAAACCATAATCATGTACAAAAATCCTAAACTCTATATACGTGTAAATACTATAGATTGAACTCGAACTTAACAAAAACCCTAAAACTATAACCCTAAACTTATTAAATGAATAGATTTACCCCAATAGTAATAAAATCCTAATTAATTATGATTATCGGTTAATATGTGTAATTGCATAAAATCATTAACGAATGAATATAGATAACTCTTAAATCTTATAAACGCAAAGATTAACAATTTAATAAATAAAATTTATAAAATTGTGAATATTATTTCATAATTATTAATAATTCTATAATGTTACATTTAAAAAAGTTAAATTCATAATTCATAATTTTCCTTTTTTTCCTTTTTCCTTTTTCCTTTTTCTTTATCTTCCTTTTCTTTTTCCTTCTTCCACATTGCTTCTTCTGGATTACATTTGGCTACCACTTGTGTTTATTTAATTCCCACATGCAATAATTTACTTAGCTTAAGATTAAAGAAGATAAGGCTTAGTCAAATCAAATCATCCTTACATCCTATCCTTCTTTTTCTTTTGTTTTCTTTTACTTTTACCCTTTCTACTTCCAATTTTGTCCGCTAGAAGTGTACTTGTAATTGGTGGTTTTTTTCTAACACTTCAAGGAAAAAAACACAAAAGAATATACACCTATTCCCTTTTCCAAAATTGAAAAGCCCCTTACCTTCTTCTTGCCTTCATCCTTTTGAATTTTTTTCTTTTACTTACTCTCAACAAATTTTAAGAAGAAGAAGAAATTCTTGATCCAACTACTCATCAAGATACAAAAGAGTAATTAATTAATATGTATATGGTATTTATTATACAATACCCATTTGATATGTACTTATATTGTTGTATGCATATTTTGTAGTATTATTATTTTAGGGATTTGTAAAGGAAATTATATGTATTGTAACAATCTTGTAAAAGTACTCCATGTACACATTTGGAAATTATATGTATAGTGTTTATTTCATTATTACTATTATTATTATTTTATATACATATACATAGGCATGCATCCAAATATATATACATGTATATGTGTGTATGTGTGTTTGTGTGTATGTGTGTGTACATACTCTATTTACTAAGTTATACATATGTATGGTGTATAAAGAATTATATGTATATAAATATAATACATGTACATATATATATATATATATTATGAATAAATATGTATATGCATAATACATATCATTATATAGGTGTAGATACCCCATTTTTACCCCTAACACCCACCCCTCCTTTTTATTTGTTAGAATTTTTAGGATATGATAAAGGTCCTAATTTAGGGGATAAAAATAGAAAAAAAATAATAAAATGAAAAATTTAGGAAAAATTACAAAAAACTGAAATGTCATAAAAAAATTGAAGATTTAGGAAATTTAGAAAATAACAAAGTTTTAGATAGTTTAATAGAGTATATTTTTTTAATTTAAATAAAAATAAGAAGAAGGTTGTTAGGTCTAAGCTTATAATTGAATCTAAACAAGGTTGACCAAGTCAATATGTGTAATTTGATTGTACACTTTCTCTCTCTTATACCCGTTGCTACTCTCTCTCAAGCCTCCATTGAAATGCACTACCAACATAATTAGATCCCTTTAGCCGCTAGCAATTGAGCCCAACCAATCTTGACTGCTGTCATGACCACTAGCACTCTCTACTACTAAACACTAGCTAAACTGCTACCATCTCCTCGAACCACCACCACTGACTACTTTATGATTAAAACTAGTGCTATGGCTATACTTATAGCAACTAGAAACCTAAGACCTAGTCTTTTCTTGAACAGCAGCTACTACCAATCAAACACCCCATCAACCATCGCCCTAAAAAACTACCTAAGCATCAAGCATCATGTCCACCCCCTCTAAGTCCAATAAACCACTCACAAAATTATCCTTAACACTTCAAAAAACTCATCGGATTGAGCCCGAGCTTCCATTGTTGCCTCTCTCTCCTACTATAACTCAGAATTCAACCTACGACTCGGATTCATGCTATAGACCCGACCCACACTCCGACCTAAAATTCGAAGGCTAACCCATGCGTAGAAGACTCTCAAGTCCGGCCCTTTCTTTTTTTTTTATTTAGTTATTTTTATTTATTTATTTTGTATTGTTTATTTTATTTTATTTTATTCTTATTTAATTATTATTGTAATTTGTACCAAAAAAGAAGAGAAAAAGAAAAAAGGAAGAGAAAAAGGAAACAAAGAAGAAGAAAGGAAAAAGTAAAAAAGAAATATATATATATATATATATATATATATAAGTCTATAAATAAAATTAAACAAAATAAAGTAATAATTAATAATATATAATATATATTTAAAAAGAAAACGAAAAAATGGTAATAATAATAAGTAGATGAAAGATAATAAAAATTAGAAAGACTTTTTATCACTTAGAAAAGTTACTTTTTCCTAAATAAATGAGAATAATTGTCCATTTTTCAAATTAGGGCTACTTTAGAATTTTCTATAAATAATAATAAAAACCCCAATTTAGGACCCTTTAGAGTTTCCTTAAATAAACTCAAATCAATTTAAAATGTAAATCTAACTGGTTTTCAAAAGTTAAAATCAACTTAACCGCTTAAAGTTTTTTATAAACGAACTATAGAAGTCTGATCTCAAATAAGAGGTACATAGGTACCCATACCTACGGGGCGACTTAAAATATGAAAATAATTTATTTTCTCCCTTTAGTAGATAATTCTTTAAATTCTTATTTTTTGTAAATAGGTATAATTGCAATTATCGCTTGTACATATACATTATTAGAATGGTATTTTAAAAGCAAAATTAAATTCGAAAAGTTAAAAGCGATATCCATTTAGAGTTTACTAGGATAACCCTTGGATATGGATCTCTAGTTTTAAAAAACCATTTTAAAAATTGGTTTTATTAATAAACTGATAGCTAAGTTATAATCAATCTATCCAATTTGTTATAACTTAACTCTCTTTCCTAACTACAGTTGGGAGGTGACTCTAAAAAGTTTTCAAAGTTAAAAGAATCGGTTTTTCTTTAAACCCTAATTGAAGGTCAATATTAAATGGGCAAAGTTTAATATTGATCGGTTTAAAGAAGGTTAATTTATAAAAACTAGGAGAAAAACTAGGTTTGACAGCTTGAAGACTCCATTAGGAACGTCAAGAGGGTTAGCCACTTAAAATACCTTTTGAAATTAAAATTTCCTTTTAAAATATCCATGTTATTTAGTTATTTTTTTGTTTATTTTTTTATTTCATGTATATACTTTGTTTTAATTATTCTATTTATTCTACATACAACATACATTGAAACATGGGGGGTCATCTATCGCATCAAAGTGCAGGGTAAATGCAGTTAGACTTAGGCCATCCTAGGAACCTAGGAGGAGAACCATTGTGTAGGCTTCGGGTGTAGTAGGATAACTACAACTCGGGATTGATTAGGCTATCCCACTTAAGCTATAATGTGATCAATGGAGGCATTCTTTAAAAATGAGTGAAGTCACAAAGCTTAAGGACCTTTATAACCCATCTTAATGGCATATACCTCCCTTAAAGCTTGAGTTAATATATTACTCCTAAGAATTGAAACCTTATTAATGTTTGAAAGATTTAGAAATATAATTAGTCTTTTTTTAAAATTAAAAACATCAAATCAAATGATAGGGTTGCAACTTAAGGAGTAATGAACTAACCAGAGTAGTTCTAGCATATGTATGTTTCCACCAATATTGTATTGTTTTATTAATGAATGATTCTTGTCCATGAAACATCTAAGCCTAAAGATAATAGCAAGTAACCAATAAGAGAATAATCAAAGAGTTAATAAGCTATTAGATACTTTGGGAATCCATGAGCAACTGCTACAAGCTAAAGTTACCTACTAGAAGCAAAGGGCTAGACACGTTGAGGCCTTTAACTAAGCTTTGTTAGCTTAAGTCGAAGAAGGCAAAAGGACCATGGATTAGGCTTTAAAGATGCTGGATAAGATTAAAGCCCAACTATGAGAGTCATATTAGAAACTTTAGATGTGGTTAAAAGACATTGAATAAGTTTTAAGTTTCATTAAGAATAACTGTTACACTCCCTTCCTTTTGTTTTTTGTACTTTGATCTTTCAAAATAATAAATTTTCTCTTTAGTTCATCATTCTTCATTCTTTAGAATTTCCTTCTTATAAATAGTCTTTCAATAGACATCACTTAACCATTCATTCTCTCTCACTCAGGGAAATATAAATAAATCTCACAAACTTATAAATAAAAGTCCAAAAATCACCATCTTGATTAGGATTTTTTGGTTTCTGTAAAATAAAAATTTATCTTTCTCTTTTATGAAAAGAAAAAGGAAAGAAAAGTTGCTAATCGGTAAATAACTCTTCCAATTAGGTTCACATGGCTGATAACAAGATCACTCACCTAGAAAAGATAGTACATCAAATGACCTAATAGTGGTTGATCTTGTTCCTACTAATCACTAGTCTCTAAGTACCTTAAGATTCAAACCTGGAAAAGAAACTCTCGAACTTAGAAGAAAAGGTCGCCCTACTACAAAAGAGCATTACAAACCTAGAAATGGCAATGGGCCCAGTACTTAGAAGATTTAAACACCTGACATTCAATACTAATCAAATGTCAGTAAGCCCAAATGATGAAATAAGCCCAAGAAGAAAAGAGCTAAGGAAAAGTGAGGAAAAACAAGTCTAAGGGACTCGAAGGAGACAATTCACTTAAATGATGATCTTAATGACCCAAATCTTTCATCATCTAAAGGAAGCAAGGATTATAGCCTTTGAAGCCCTTAATCTAAATTACAAAACATACAACTTCGACCTAAAAGCACGATGCGACTATCATATGGGTTAGAAGTGGCACTTCATTAAAAAGCTCTGGAGATTGAAGAATAAGATTCAAGACTTGATTGATGTAAAGGTCATTCAGCTAGAGGTACAACAAGTCGATCGTTCTTCAATTTATGGGGGTAGTTTAACTGAGTCACCTAAAGCTCTATTTCTTTTGACTATGCCAATGCCTTTTGATGAGCTCATGAGTTGTCTTAAGTAGTCAAATGCTTAAATGGAGGAAGTTAAGGCAGGGGAAAAGAAGAATTAAGTTGTTTTCAATAAAGTTTGTTTTTGAATAGCTTTGTAATAGCTAGAATAATATAATCTTATTTATTGCCTTTTTGATTGAGTGATCGCAATGTTATTAATATTGGGGCAAATAAATCCCTCCTTAAGGAATCAGCAACTCACTTTTAAAAGAATTACAATGAAAAGAGACAAACTCTATCCTACACACTAACCTTTAAAAACACTTTGAGAGTTGAGCAACAGTGGAGTGAAAACCATTTAGACTCATTCGTTAAAGGAAGTCGATTTTGAATTTGGTACACATATTAAAGTGAAGTTAGGCATTCATTTTCAAATCCTAAACACATCCATTGTTAAACCCATTGGACCAATTTGAAGAATTTTCAAATTTGAACCCTATTAAGAACTACCCTACAATGGGTCAATTCGGAGGTTAGGGTAACTAATTAGGAGAAAATGATAAAATTGGTTTGTTTGCCTCAATAACGCCAATTAAAAGGTGAATTTTATTTCCGATAAGTTATCTTTCTTTGAAGTGAAGAAGAGACTAACTCCTTTTCAAACACCTTAAGCTTACACATACCTCACCTATGCCCATATGCTCGGAATCAATGGGTTAAGGTTTTTCAAAGGCAAAGACTTAACAATACAAATATTCACTTTTTTGACCATAGGAAAAGAGAAGGGTAAGAAATAATGGGGCAATAAAAAAAAAAAAGAGAAAAAAATAAGAAAAATAATAAAAGAAAAAAAAAAGAAGAGCTTAAAAATTGAGACTTATGTTGTAAAAGGAAAAGGCCCAACTGAAGAAAGCCTAAGAAATGCAAGGCCCATAATTAAAGCTTACACATTCCTAAGAAACACAAAGCCCTTATGCTTATTCTAAATCTCCTTAGCCCTACATATTCATCCTAAATCACAAGACACAAAGCCCCTTTACACATCCTTAGCCACAAACATAAGACCTTCCCACCCACAATACTACCCTTACTTAATAAAGCTCTTCTTATTTTGAAGGATAATTTATCTTTAATAAAAAAATTTTTTAAAATTGAGGTAAGCATACTTCTTATTTTTCCTAAAAGGTTCTTCACTTATAAACCTAGATAGAATAAATAAATCTTTTAAAATAGGTCTTCTAATCAGTCCTCTTTAAAACCCTTTAACCAAAAGCTTAAATTCCCAATGTTGAACAAAAAAAAAACTAATGAGTTGATTAAGGCGTATCACCTACAAAATAGACTATAATTTTAGGACTATAATCAAGAGTGTAATCTAAATTGAGAATCCGCAAAGAAATCCTCTTTGATTAAACTAGTTATGAGTTACCTTTTCCTTAAAAATAGGGATATTTGAAATCATAAGGCTCCACCAGGCGGCTCAACATCAAGGTCAAGGAGAACATAAGAGGCCTTATGTGATTATCAAGGGAGGGTTTTCTACCTATTAGCAATCTTTATATATATATTAAAGAAAAGAGAGAAAGTAAAGGCTTGTTACAAATCTTTATTCCAAGTCCATATCGGCCTAAGTAGCTAAGTTTTCAATCTATGTCACCTAATTTCAAAAAGTTGACCACAATAGTCTGGGTCATTCTCAATCTTTCTAAATGAAGGGGATTATCCCTAATGTCATTTTTGTCATAAATGGTTTTCACCAAATTCTTTGTTTATAAGTATTTTTTGAATCAAGTAGTTTTTCAAATAAGTTCCATTCCTTACTTTGCATCTTTCACCATTATTAGGGCTCTAGCCAGCTCTTAGAGTGTTGATCCCTATTTTATTCTTGTTAAGGTTTTAGCCAGCCTTTAAGGCATTATCCTATCTTTCATTTTTTAGATTCTAGCAAGCTACTTGAAGCGTTGATCCTTCTTTTATTCTTTTTAGGGTTCTAGTCAGCTCTTACAGTATTGTCCCCTCTTTTCATATCTTTTAGGGTGAGTTAGCTCTTAAAGCATTATCCCGTCTTCCATCCATTCTTTTTAGAGCTCCTCCATGTTCATCAAACTCTCTTTAAGGTCTTAGCGAGCCCATTGGGTGCTTTTCTTCACCAATTTGCTGGGGCAAGCCCATAGGGAACTTCTCTTCATAGATTTCTTGTAGTGAGCCCATAGGACACTTCGCTTTACTAGTTTCTTATAGCCAACAAGGCACCTCCCTTTACCAATTTCTCTTTTGACAAGCCCATAGGGCGCTTCCTCATCCAACATTTCAATAAGCCTATAGATCTCCTCCTTATTCATCAAACTCTCTCTAAGGTCTTATTGAGCCCGTAAGGCATTTCCTTTCATCAATCCTTCCCAGGGACTTGGAGAACCTATAGGGCACTTGCTATTCATTAATCTTACTTCGACATTTTAGTAAACCCATAAGGCACTTTCCTTCATCAATCTCTTTAGGGTTTCAATGAGCTTACAGGGTATTTCCTTATTCCTTAGTCTTACTTTAGCATCTCAAGTAAGCCCTTAAGGCACTTTCTTTCATCATTAATTTCTCTCAAGAGAGCCCATTAGGCATTTCTCTTCATTGAATCCTTTTAGCAAGACCAAAGGGCACTTCCTTTCATCATTGATTCCTTTTAGCAAACCTGTTGGGCGTTTCTCTTTTACTAATTTCTCTCAAGCAAACCCATAGGGTGTTTCTCTTCATCAATTCCTCTTAGCAAGACCATAGGGCACTTCCCTTCGTCAAGTCCTTTTAGCAAGCCCATAGGGCACTTTCTTTTACTATTTTCTCTTAAGCAAGCTCATAAGGTACTTTTCTTCATCAAATCCTTTTAGCGAGCCCAAAGGGCATTTCCTTTCATCATCAATTCCTTTTAACAAGCCCACAGGATGCTTCTTTTAAAGTCAATTTAGGATTGCTAATCCCCTAAAGATACTTCTGCTTAAGTTAGTAAGCTTAGAAGAGTACGACCAAGTTTTTTAGATCAATTCTAGCTTAGGATTACTAGTCCCTTAGAGATGCTCCCGCCTAAGTTAGTGAGTTTAGAAGAGCATGACTAGATTCTCCAAATTGATTCTAGCTTAGGGTTGCTAATCCTCTAGAGATGCTCTCACCTAGGTTAGTGAGCTCAAAAGAGCACCTCTAAGTTTTCCAGATCGATTCTAATTTAAGGCTGCTAGTCCCTTAGAGACACTATTGCTTAAGTTGGTGAGCTCAGAAAAGTACGACCAGGTTCTCTAGATTGATTCTATCTTCAAGGTGCTAGTCCCCTAAAAACGTACCCACTTAGGTTAATGAGCTTAAAAGAACATAATCAGGTTTTCTAGATCAATTCTAGCTTAAGGTTAGTAGTCTCTTAGAGATGCTCCCACCTAGGTTAGTGAGCTCAGAAGAGTATAACCAGGTTCTCCAAATCGATTCTAGCTTAAGGTTGCTAGTCCCCTAGAGATGCTCCCACCTAAGTTAGTAAGCTCAGAAAAGTATAATCAGGTTTTCCAAATCAATTCTAATTTAGGGTTGCTAGTCCCTTAAAGGCACTCCCACCTAGGTTAGTGTGCTCAAAAGAGTACGATCAAGTTTTCCAAATCGATTCTATTGTAGGGATGCTCACACTCAAGTTAGTTAGCTCAAAAAGACACAACCAAGTTTCAAAACGATGTTTCTAGCAGATCAAACCTAGGATAGTTATTTGGTTGTTGTGCTTCTTAGGTTAAAGTCATTCTTGTAGTAAAAATAGGGTCTCTTTTGTCTTTATGATAAAATTTTACTCAAATTTCATCACAAAGAAGAGTAGCTATAAACACCCCATTTTTTCTGCCTCCTTTCGCCCCTACCAACCCCCTTCCTCCCCTACTTACCCCCCAACCCCCCTTTTTATTTTTTAGAATTCTTGGGATAGGATAAAGGGTTCTAATTTAAGAAAAACCAAATAAATAAATAAGAAATTTGGAAAAAAAATATAAAAATGAAAAATTTAGGAAAAATTAAAAAGTCATAAAAGATAGAAAAAGTAAAGGATATAAAAAATTTAGAAAATAACAAATTTTTAGATAGTTTAATAGAGTAGATTTTTTTTTTTTAATTTAGACAAAAATAAGAAGAAAGTCGTTCGGTTTAGGTTTAGATTTGAATGTAGCTCAAGCTGACTTAGCTATATGTGCAATTTGATTATATATATAAATAAGACATACGCCAATAGCCTAATAAATAAGCACTTAGATATTTAGCATTAGGTTAGCTTGAAGTCTTGGGTTAGAATCCTAGTAAAGGCATGGAAAGTCTTTTTGTTTTCTTTTTCTCCCTCACAAGATGCACCACCACCATAGCACATAGACATGTCACACTACGTCATCAATTACATATCACATCGAGACACGTAGCACGATGTCATTCACGTCTTACCATTGACGGTGGTACCACATCAGTACTCTCTACCACATGTCGCACTACTTGTCTAACACGTAGTATGCAACACGTCTGTAATGTCCATGTGGTATAACTTGATTTGATCTCATAATTGACGTGGTGCCATGTCAGCTTCATTTTTTTTCCCCTATCATATTCATTCCATCATTTTCTTGTGTAGTAAGCTCTAAATAGCCATGTTTCAGCTTGATTTTGCTCCTTTAATTTTGCAATTTCACCAAATCAATGGTGAAATTGTAAAATAGACTTGGAGTATTACGAATCCAACACATGAAATCGTCCAGATTCATGCCTTAAAATAGTCAAAATTAAATCATAAAATCGAAAAAAAAAAGAGTATAAATGCAATCTTGATTCATGTTCAAATTTCTGACTTTTTAAGTAAACCCAAGCTTCAATCTTGTATAAATAAGAGAGTTTTGTTCATTCACAAAGATAAGAGCATCACAATCTTACTCACAAACTCTCTTTCTCTTTCTCAATCACTTTCTCTCTCTTACACCTATGACTACTCTCTCTCTTTGTTTCTTTCTCTTAAGCCTCCATTAAAGTGCACCACCATAATTAGATCCCTCTAGCCACCAACAATTGAGCCTAACCCATCTCGACCACCATCATAACTGCTAGCACCTTCCACATCCAAACCTTACCTAAACCGCCACCACCTCCTTGAGACATTACCACCTACTGCTTCGTGACCAAAACTAGTGCTATGATTGTACTTGTAGTAGCTAGAAACATAAGACCCAGTCTTCTCTTGAACTACAGTTGCTACCACTCGAACACCCCAATAACCACGGCTAACCACCGCCCTAAAAAACTACCTAAACACCCCCCAAACTTCGTGGCATCGTGTCAACCCCCTCTCCCTTAAGTTTAATAGACTACCCACAAAATTGTCCTCACCACTTCAAAAAACTCATCAGATTGAGCTCGAGCGTCCATTGCTGCCTCTCTCCTACTGTGACCTAGAATTTGACTCGTGACCCAGATTTTCATTCTAGACTTAACCCACGATCTGACCCAAAATCTAAAGGTCAACCCGTATGCAAAAGACTCTTAAGTCCAACCCTTTCTTTTTTGTTTTAGTTTTTTTTTTTTATTTATTCATTTTGTATTGTTATTTATTTTATTTTATTCTTGTTTCATTATTATTGTAATTTGTACCAAAAAAGAAGAGAAAAGAAAAAAGAAAAAAGGAAGAGTAAAAGAAAACAAAGAAAAAGAAAGGAAAAAGCAAAAAAAAATTATAAGCCTACAAATAATATATAATATATATATATATATATAAAGAAAAATAAAAAAGGGGAATAATAATAAGTAGATGAAAGATTATAAAAATTAGAAAGATCTTTTTATCACTTAGAAAAGTTACTTTTTCCAAATAAATAAGAATAATAGACCATTTTTTAAATTATGGCTACTTTAGAATTTTTTGTAAATAATAATAAAACCCCTAATTTAAGACCCTTTAGAGTTTCCTTAAATAAACTTGAATCAATTTAAAATGTAAATCCAACTAATTTTCATAAGTTAAAATCAACTTACCCCCTTAAAGTTTTTCATAAACGAACTACGAAAGTTTAATCGCAAATAAGGGGTACGTAGGCACCCGTATGTACGAGGCAACTTAAAATATGGGAAAAAAAAATTATCTTTCCCCATTAGTAGATAATTCTTTAAATTCTTTTTTTTTTTTTTTGGTAAATAGGTATAATTTCAGTCATCGCTTGTAAATAGACATTATTAGAAGAGTATTTGAAAAACAAAATTAAATTCAAAAAGTTAAAAGTGATATCTATTTAGGATTTAATAAGATAGCCTTTGGATTCGGATCTCTAGTTTTAAAAAACTATTTTAAAATTTGATTTTATCAATAAACTGGTAATTAAGTTATAACCAAACCACCCAATTGGTTATAACTTAACTCTCTTTTCCGATTACATTTGGATGGCGACTCTAGAAAGTTTTTAAAGTTAAAAGAATAGGTTTTTGTTAAACCCTAATCGAGAGTCAGTATTAAATGGGTAGGGTTTAATATTGATTAGTTTAAAGAAGGGCAATTTCTAAAAATCGGGAGAAAAACCAAGCTTAACAATAGGTATATAGTATGTATATATATAATATTTAGTATACTTAAGTTACTATACGTATATGTTAGAATTTACATACGTACGTATGCATAAATAAGGTAAAGGAACTTAAGTATAAAGGTGTATATATAAGTATAACAATACATATATTAGTAGAATAGTATAAGTACATATATATGCCTAAATAGTATATGTACAATATACTAAAATAGCAAATCATTAAATAAAGTAAGATAATATATATATACATGCCATGAGCATTAAAGAAGGAAAATGGATTAATTTATAAAATTTATAAAATTATAATAACATACATATATGTATAAATATTAATTAATATTACAAAATTGAAAAAAATTTGAAACTTGATCAAATGACACATAGAACACCAAGGAGCTACCATGTCAACACTTTGTATTTATAATTAAATTCATAAATTACAAAAGTAGCAAAAAGTGAATTAAATAAATATTTAACCTTAAAAATAGTATAACAAGTAAATTATTATAAAATCAACTTAAAAATAATGAAATTTCAAAAATATAAAATTTATAAATTTATTAAATCATAAATCCACAAAGAAAAACTTCAATAATAATTTATAAATATTTAACTCAAAATAATAAAATTTATAACATTTTTAGACCATAATAAAAAATGTCAGTTACAACTTCTAAAATGGACCCGTCATGTGAAAATACGTTTGAAAATGATAAAAATCAATTATAAGTTCATAAAAATTGGAACTAAAATAAAAAAAAAAAAACATATATATGCGATTGACGAATAAGCTCAAACTAGGAATTTTACATGAATAGATAGCTACTTTAGATAATTAGTACTAAATATATGAATAGTTTAGTTATTTTACTCAAATACTTATTACTTTTCATATTTTTTAAATGTTAGATAATCTCAATACGAATACCAACCTACTCATGGATTACTACGATCCATGATTGCTATTATGGTCGAGTGAGTACTCTCAATGATTCTGTACTTATTTATGTTTGTAGTTTGTGAATTTTAAGCATTATTGATAAATGACTTGATATATGGGGTTTGGGGCATGCATGTGATTATTATATGTATGTTGAGTGAAAATACTTTAATTTATGGAACGGATTGATTGTTGCATTATAGAAATCCTTAGTAAATTGATTGTTTGTGATATTGACTAATCACATGAAAAATGGACTTAAGTGTAATTGGCTTTATCAAACTAAATTGGATGCACAATCATGCATCATCTAGGGATAAGTGTGAACTACGAGAACTCACTTACAATCATACTTGGAATTTAGTTTTATTTAAAATTGAAAATGGATATATCATTTTATTTTTTAATAGGAAATACAGAGTTTCATAGTTGTATAAATTCAAGCATGATACCTAAATACGATTGGTGCAGTGTATACTCTAACCCTGACTTTAGAGGGTATTAAATATGAGTTACATGCAATACCTGGTCACCTATATATATTTATGTGACATTCTGCTTATTCATGCATTCATATGTTTGAAAATTAACTATTGAATAACTTGCTTATTATATAATTGAGGAATAGCTCACTAAGCTTTCTAGCTTATATTCCTATAGATTGCTTTTGTATAAGGATCTCTTTGTTACACTTGGCCGAGGCATGCTTGAGGTCAGTGGGAAGTTCTTAGGATTATGTCAGTTTGAGTAGAGAGTTGAGAGAGTTTACTGTAACTAACTCTCAGACTTATTATATGATATTTTATGTTATCTACTATATTTTGTTAACCTATATAGTAGTACATTAAAGACTTAGTGTATTTGCTAATATGGATTATAGTTATGTTATGAAACTTATGTAAATATAACTATATTGTAATATTAGTTGAGCCTACATAACTCTTGAGTAATTAGTTGTAGTAGTAGCTTTATATGTTGCATGAAAGATTGTTGATTAGGAGGGTAATTAATCTATGGTCCTTTGAATAATATACAATGTTTGCTACAACTAGGTCACCACTCAAGTCGTGACAAGAGATGTAGTTTTCTTTGAAGATTATTTTCTATTAAAATAGAGCTTGATGCACATCCCTCATCTAATCAATTTTTTTGTTTCTCTTGGTGATAATAAACCTTTTGTCACTTTTGATTCTAATCATATCTCATAGTCTCATCCTTTTCCTTCTACTTCTTATAACCTTCACCATAGCCAATCTCTTCAAGTCTTTTAAGTATTGATTTCTCTTCTTTTGTTTGCACCTATATCCTTGTCTTTTGAATCTACGTCCAACTCACTTCATAATCCTGCTACTCTTTCTAATGTTTTAGCTTAGCCATCTACTATGAGGCACTCAACTAGACAATTTAAACCACCAAGTAGCTTGACAATTATATTCATGATTTATGCCCATTTACAACTAATGATTTTTCACCCTTAGTTTCTTATCCTTCGTTCAACTCTCAATCTTTTTCTTCTTTGCCATCTGATTATGTGGCTTCATTGGCTAATTTTTTAACTTCTAAAGAACTAACATCTTATTTTCAAGTGGCTTAAGATGAGCTGAGGGTAGATGCAATGGACAAAGAGTTAAAAGCCTTTAAGGAGAATAATACATGGGAATTAATCGATTTACCATATGACAAGAAACCTATTGGATCTAAATGGGTATACAAGATTAAATATCTAGCCAATAAGAGTGTTGAAAGATATAGAACTTAGTTAGTTGCAAAAGGTTTTACACAATTATAGGGTGAGGATAATTATGATACCTTCTCTTCGGTAGCTGAGTTAAGTGTAGTTTATATTTTAGTTGCTATTACATCAACATATAATTGGCCACTTTACCGAGTAGATACTATTAATTCTTTTTTAAATGGATACTTAGATGAATTGATCCATATGCTTTCTCCCCAAGGGTACTCTAAGGCTAAGTCTAAGCAAGAGTTTATAGGCTTTTAAGATCCGTATGTAGTCTTAACAAGCTTCACATCAATGGAATTTGGAAATTTCCAAATTTTTAATTGCACATGGTATTGTACAATCTAAAAACAATTATTCATTGTTTACTTAGACTGATGATTTGTTCTTGTATATGTTAATTATATGTTGATCATGGGCACAAATTTTAATTCTATTGAGATTTTAAAGAATGAGCTACATCAAGCTTTCACACCTAAGGATTTGGGCTTAGCTCACTTCTTTTTGGGGATTGAAATTTGTAGAACATCCCAGGTCATTCTTTTAAATTAGTGCAAATTTATTATGAACATATCATATGATGCTAGTTTAACTACTACATGTCTAGCCAAGGGTCCTCTTTCAATAGGATTAAAGTTGTCCACTAAATTAGGTGAAAAACTTGACGATCCCACTGTTTATTGCAAGCTAGTTCCTCATATGCCTAGATATTTCATTTACTATACAAGCTTAATAAATACTTTGCTCATCCTCATACTGATCATTTGCATGCATCATTTCATGTTATTAAGTACTTGAAGGGAATAAGTGATTTTGGTTTGTTTTACTCCAGTTACAATTCCCTTATACTTTTGGGTTATACTAACTTTGATTGTGGTGCTTGTCTTAATGATCGCAAGTTCGTTAGTGGTTATTGCATTTTACTTGGAACTACTCTTATGCCTTGGAAGACAAAGAAGTAAAAGGAAATTGTTGTGTCTTCAATTGAGTTAAAGGATCATAGTATGGCATTTATAATAAAAGAATTGTTATGTATCCCTTATGTCTTTCATGATTTAAAGGTTCCTATTTAATTGCCTATTCCACTATGTTCAAATAACAAACCAGCTATATCGATTGCTAATGATCCTTGCCTTCATAGTCGTACAAGGCACATCTCAATGGATGTTTACTTCACTCATGACAATATAGCTTACGGATTCTTGTGTATGTTGTATGTTCCTTCATGAATGCAATTGGCTGACTTTCTCACTAGGTCTATTTCTAAATCACACATAACACTTACATGTTCTAAGTTAGGTCTTTGTGAAGCCCCAACTTTAAGGATGGGCTATGTTTCTAATTATTTCCAAATAAGCACATATTCAGGTAATTAAGTAGTTAGATGGTAGGTCACTTATGCTAAAATACATAGTTCAACTCTTATAACTATGAACCTTTTAGTTTTTACTTTCAATTGAATAGTGACCCACTATCTATTTGCTATGGTTCGAAGGCTCATCAATGGCGACTGTTTCAACATTTTTATTGCTCACATTTTCTCAATCTCTTGTAGATTGAAGTTTTGACATCGGTTACTATAATATGTTTAGGGTAACTTAGTTTTGTAAAGTAATATGAAGCAACGTAGCTCTTGCTCCAAAATGCAAAATTTTTCATATGACTAAGCCTCAAACTATATGTAAATAAATGTGGATTCAATAGAATTTTGAGAAGCTTGGATACAAAAACGACAAGCCCATGATTTTGCCACTAATATAATATTGTTGGAAAATGGGAAAAAAAAAATTGACGTGGGCCACTACTTCATTGGAGGGAAGGTTTATAGGAACTTATTACCCCAAGCTATGTAAAAATATAAAAGCAACCCGTTGACGTATTTATGAATTCTTTCAATGTTTCTATATCGAGTGCCTTATGTAATAAGTAAGATAGGACATGTATGGCATGTACTTTACATATTAAGGGGTAGTAGACAATACACAAACATATTATTTCTCCCAACAACGTCACACCTTCATGAGTTGAGATGATAGATTTCTCTATATTACATTGTTATGATGCTTCTTACTCCAATTGAAAATAAGAGTCTTTATTTTATAGATATATAAGATTATAGACTCTTTTGACATTTTAGTTGATTCATTTAATTGTTGTTATCATACCAAAACTGCTTCTGGAGATAATCAACAACTTTCTTGTCAATTTGGAAGGCTTTAGCCAAGACTTCATCTTCAATAGGTGGGTCTGATCCAAAGACTGCTTTAGCAATTGTAGTTGTTCCAGGAAATTGGCTGCTCAGACCCGCAAATGCCACACCAGGGATTTTAGCCACGTTAAGTTGAAAGTGAATGGTACCAATTGGGAAAACGAAAACATCTCCAGGATATAAGACCTTAGTAATGAGTGTATTGTTTAGTTGGTTAGATAGAACAAAACCAACGTATAATTCACCCTCTAAAACCAATAAGATTTCGGTACCACGAGGATGAGTATGGGGAGGGTTCAGGCCTCCATGGGGTGCAAAGTCAAGACGAGCAAAAGAAATGCCAAGTGTATTCAGGCCAGGTATATTGACAACTGTCACAGCAGTGACATTTGATCCAAGTGGGTTGTTGGTATCTCTAGCAATTTGTAAACCACGAAATAGGAAGTCTTCAGCTTTTGCCTTCATTGGATCTCTACAAAACTTGCCATTGACAAATACTGCATTGGATAGGTAATTTTAGATCCAGTTTGTGCAGCCACAAACACAATTATAGTACATTAAAAGTAAATTGATTGTATGTCCATATTTTGATTGTTGCTATAGAACAAAAAGAAGCTTTATAAATCAGTAGGGAACTTAATTAAGTTTGTCAGCCTCATATGACTAGTCATCCTTGAAATGACATTTACCAGTAAAAAATAAAGTTACTTTGAGCCACTCAAGGCTCAATCGAAGTTGACAATATATATAGAAAATGGTTAGTTTAGTTGAACTAATTTATGCAAAAGTTTGATGATGTTGGAAGGATTCTATCCTCTCTAATAAAATTAAAAATACATTGATGAAAATTGTTTTTAAGACTTCTTATAAACATTTGCTACGGCCAAAGTTATATATAATTATCCAACATTGTTGTGTTGATCTCGTGAGGTGGCAAATATTAATGGATTTTCATGTTAAGTGGTATTACAAGTGGGGATGCAACTGGGTGGATCAACAAAGGGTACTCAATTTTCCGGACCTAATAAATACTCTGTAGGATATTAACTTTTAGAATTTAGGATTAAGTTTTGAGATTATAAAAAAAATTCGATGAGAAAACCCGATTTGGTAAAAATATATATTAATAAAAATACTTACTTCTAACTTAGTACCTTGCATAAGCTCTACATTGTATAGCATATTAGATTCTTAATTTTTATTATTATATAAGTTAGTAAATATAGTTCTAATTTTACTAAACTTATTTGTACTTTACTCTCTCCTTAATCTTATCTAAACCCTATGAAAACCTGCTCTTATAGGGTTATTTAAATCTTATAAAAATCCGCCCTTATAAGATTCTTGATCCTATATGGTTGAGTTTTAGGAATAAAAGATAAAATCCTATAGGGTTTTTATAGGGTTTTGGTAAATGCCAAACCCTATAGAAGTTTACTAACTATAGAAAATATAAACGTAATTTGATGGATATCTTTTTTTTTTTTTTTCATTTTCTATGAGCATTATTCATAATGGTTAACCACATCAAATTGCAATTAGATGCCTTCTTTGTTTGCCACTATCACTTGCAACAAAAAAATAATAATAATAATCTAATCGCAATTCTCAAGGATTACTATGATAATATTTGGTAATGTTAAATCAAAAAGAAAAAACTTTCCAGGAATATAAACCACATTAGCTTGAGATAGATTAGCCTAACATGAGGATTTAATGAGTGCAAGAAACCAAGTAATTTACCTCCATCTAAGGGATCATCAATTGCTACACAAATGTCCTGAAGAGGACTAGGATCATAGGCAAAGCAAATGGAACATGCCACAGCTAAAATGGCAAAGACAACAAGAGATTTCATTGCACCTAAAAACCAAAGATCACTTCTAAGTTAATCTCTCTTTCACTCTGATATTTAGGTATTGTTGCTTGAGTAAGGTCTTGAGAACTTGTGAGCTATTTATAGATGAAACATAGAAGGTATTTTTTAAACTATTCTTCATTAAAATATAGTTATTTTATAGAGTGAGGATGAGTCACTCTTCAACAACTCCCATAACATCTTCCTTTCTCGATTCTCCTCTTCTACGTAAATTTGACTGTTCGTATTGTTTATTTGTTATTGGTTAATGTCTATTATCTACAGCCATGAATCGTTCAAGCACGTGTTCTATCTGCCTTGACAATGACTCCCTAATATCCTTGGGGAGAGTCAGATAAGAGAGGATTACATTTGGAGTGAAGTTTAAATAAACAATCAAATTTTTAAGTGAATAAAATAAAAATTTAATATTGTAATGAGCAGTTTAAATAAATGATTAAAAGTTATAAAATAAAATTAGGATGCAAACAGAAATCATTTATTGTAAGTTAATTTTCTATTTTAGATACTTGAAACGAGATTTATCATGAAGTGCTATCAAGAAGAGTATTTTCCCAAATGTTATCAAGAGACACGTTTCTCCGATTCTATTAGGTTTTAGATCTGAATGATATTACAACGTGTCGAAGAACGCTCAAAAAACCTGGCATAACGAAATAAGTTGAAAGCCAGAAATTTCTTTATCCCTAAGTTCATTTTTTCGAAATATTCTGGAAACTTAATTAAGCTAAAGGACTTTTGTTTGATCACATATATTACTTCTTCAAGAAATTGAAGATATATTCACTTTACTTATGCGTAACAATAGCAAGTTCTGTTCTTGCTTGGCTTGTCCTAAAGATAATATGTTCTAATGAATTCGACAGCAAGTGTAATTTGATCTAACTTTTTATATAAAAAAATATATTTTATAGCATGAAGTTTGGTTTCCCCACCACCCGCCCCCCCACCCACCACCCTCCCCCAAATAGTGCCTCTTCCATGACATCATCAATCGCATTCAACCGGTATAAAAAAAATATTTAATTTGTATTATTTCATCATGCTTTTCGTTTTATCTCATATACATCAGTATTTGGTTGAAAAGGCTAGAGATAAATAGATCTAGGCATATGTAGGTTCCATTGTGGACTGGCACCGAGTCGGCACACTTATCCGTGGTCTTTAATCTGACCTAGATCCATAGTTCCCGAGTAGTTCATGGATCTAACTAGTCGACGGGTTTAATGCAGTTCATTGCCTTAGTTTCATGGATTTGAAAAGGCTACAGTAGTTCGTTGAACAAAATTAAAAAATCAGTTATAGAAAAATGAAAGTAAAAAATTAAATAAAACATAAATTTGATAATATTATTTCTAATGTCAATTAGGAAAAATAATTTGCAATTCACAATATTTGATGTATTGCTATTAACAGTATAAGAAATAAGAAAAAAATATACTTTTGAAGCATGTTTCCCTAAAAGAGAGTTCACAATTTTTATAACAAGATGAGATTGTCAATCCTCCTTTTAGATTTTTGTCAATTTGGATGTATTGCTGTACAAATATTCACAAATTCTTTTCACCTTTTGTAGAAAATGGTCTAAAAAGCAACATGATCTGTGGACTCAATTTTTATATTTTAATTATCTATAAAACATAAGTTCATCTTTCTAAGAATAAAAGGGAGCCCGTGCCGGCTCTCGAGTCGGAAACATCAGCCGGATACTGAAAACTTTATCTCATCAAAAGTTCATGACATTTTGGTACCAGTTAGATTATGTTACTTCATTTCCCTTCCAGTGTCATTTTCTTTCAAAAAGTATATAAAACAGTGGATTATCAAAGATCCAACTCTAGAAATAAGTTAAATATTGGAGTTCGTCAGCAGACTTATTTTCTCTACATATAAAATTTTTATTACCATGGCGTTTTGTGAGTAAGTACGTATAGAGGGTTAAATTTGAATCTGGGCTTTAAGCCAATAATCAAAATGGATTTGACTATTTGGGTAAATGGATCCGAAGAATTAAGTCCATATGAATTTGAGATTACTAAGGAAGATTTAGCATGGTAAACTTAGAGTAGAGCCAATTAAATCAGTCTGTCTGATTCGACTTTTCTTGGTATGACTTACGCTAAGGAATAATAAAGCACTTTATTGGGCCTAAGTCCATGAAAGAAAGCCCACTTAAGATCCTTTTACAAAAGGCTTCAATCATAAACATTGATCAACATCATGATCCAACAGATCAAATCAATCTACCATCTCCTATAAATGCTCTCTTCGTTTTCTCATTTCAACATGAGACAAATTTCATCAAACATCATTATTCTGTTGGAATCCTGTTTCAAAAATTAAACACTTGAACATCCTAAGATTGCCTACTCATCTTATCATCTCCTCCGCCTATCACTTTACATATTAGAGCTTACTAAATCTGCCTACTCCTTCGCCCTACCCTATCTCACTTGATCATCCCATACATGTAAGTCAAGTCATTTCCTTAGTCACGTGTAATATGATTTGACACGCAATACATACGTAACCCTTATAACTTAGATCGACACATTTTCTTAACAACTCTACTAGAGAGGAAAAATTTGGTACTCATGTAATGGTACCTCCACAAAGAAAACTTGCTGATTCTACAAATAACAATGATCGAGAACAACTAATTAGATTCTAAATGAGCTCCGAGCAAAGTTTACCTAATGTATACTTGTTTTGGTTGCTTTCGCTACTATGCAACAAGGGACAAGTATTGAAGGTCCCTCTAATGTGATGCAATAATATGTTACACAAGCTTCTCAACTTTGAGGAGCAACCTTCTATAATGGAACTTATACTTGTACAACATACCCTACCCGAACTGATAAATCAAGGAATTCAGATAGGAGGTTTATCGTTTTCACGCGTTACTCTACGTATTACAATTGTTGAATCTGTGTACCTTACTCCTATGAATCTGGCTCCAGCAAATTCCATGCCTGTGAATTTCACTAATCCTACTCCTGTAATACTAGTAAAGACAGAAACATCTACTCAAAGGACTTCATTATTGACTAAGGAGGATTTAGATGCATATATGAGGAAAATACAGACGAAATCCACATCAAGTGTCTTAGAACTGAAGCTCCCATACCATTCATGCATCATTATCAAGTCATATTTAAAAGACTATGTGAGTCTAAAGTTTATATTGTTTAATGGGTAGAAGAGGAGCGCTAAGGAACACTTATTGAAATTTATTAAGACTCTAGAAGTCTATGGATTATATGATGATTTGAAGTTAAAGGAATTCTCAAAATCCCTCATAGAAAAAGCCATACTTGGTATGTTAATCTCCTATAAGGATCAGTTGATTCATGGGGTGAAATGTGCAAGATGTCTCTAGAAAAATTCTTCTATATTGAAGGAAGGGTGACTCTTATCAACACGAGACAAATTCGTCAGAGGTCCAATGAAGATCTCTTGGATTATATTGAGTGGTTCAAAGAATGCTTTTTGGATATACAAGATGTTTGTGATGAGAGAGAATTGGTTAAGATTTGTGTTCAAGGGATGTTTCTTGAATATGTGATTTATCTTGAGAACTTGTTGTTAGCTTCTTTTGCAGTATTAGTTGAGAATGTGCGAAAGACCAACAATTCGATCGCTTGACAAAAGAATAAATCTAAAAGATTCAATAAGCGTGCCTTGTCTATGAATGCTGCTTAAGGAAAATCACAAAAAGAAATAAAGAAACCCAAAAATGATAAGTCCTACAACTCTAAGCCTACACCGACATATCCTTGCTCAATGGCTAAGGAACACCAAATGCTGGATCATTGGTTGCGTGATATAGATCTTAAACTCCCAGGGGTTGAACATCTCCCTATAAATGAAGAGAATGGATATCATAAGTATTGTAGATTTCACTAGAGCATTGATCATCCAACTAAAGATTGTTTTACTCTAAAGAGAATATTCAATGAATGGGTTGCACGTAGAGAGTCAATTATAAACAACAACAATGTTAGGAATAATCTACTTCCAGTTCATAACGACGAGAGAAGCACTGTCAATGCCATTAGCCATGACCCCTCCATGATTGAAATAGTCGACACACAGCCCTCTAGGAGTAAAGAAAAGTCCATAGAAACTAATGATGATGAGTATCTGCCTCTTGTCATAGCATTATTGTAGACCACAAACTTTAGAAACATTTTTTACTTATTAGGGTTTGATGAAAACGTAGGGCTTACAGCAACAGTTGCACTTATACAGATCATTGAAGGTTAATATGCGAAGTGTAGCACAGTACAACCCATAAAGAGAATGGCTAGGGTGCATGAAAACGCCATCTTATTTATCAAAGCAGATATATGCATGAAAAGCTCTAACCATAACCATCTACTATAAGTGGAGGGTGTTCTTAATGACTATCCAGTTAAGAGAACATTCATTGACATGGTTCCCCCTTGAATATAATGCCAATGGATGCTTTCAAAGCTACAAGGATTGATGTATGGCGCTTGGTTAGACAACCCATATAAATAAATGGCTTTAGTCACATCTCTATAGACTTTATTAGCTAAGTTAATGTTGATCTTAAAGTTGGGCCTATCCATGGCACCACCACTTTTCATGTGATTGATGTACCTATGCAATATCAATCGCTAATGGTTAGAAAAATGGCTGCCTGATCACAATTTAGTTCTTTTAACATTACATCAATATATCAAAGGACATTGGAATGGGACAAATCTATTTATCCCAACTACAAAGAGTCCTTTTGAACAACATGAGTCATATTTTACCAAGTCGGGATTCTTTGATGAGTTTGCTAAGGACGGGGAAACAGTCATAGCCAAATCATCTAATGTTCCCTTACCTCTCTAAGAGGAAACTTAGGAGGACCAACAAAAGAAGAGAAGGATGCGTGGATGTCATAGGGGGAGGAAGAAAAATAAGCAATATACCAAAATTGAAAGCTTTATTAGGTAGGATGGAAGATGTATGTATTGCTTATGATGGTTTGAGGAGGCATGCCTCTTCTCTTTAGATCCTACACCAATGCAAGAAGTTCAGCCTACCCTATAATTATTAAAAGATCAAATGAAGCCTCAAGCCGAGGAAATAGAAGAATTGGACCTGGTGTGGTCAGGAGAATCACGATGATCAATCTTCATCAGTAAGAGTTTCCTGTAGGAAATAAAGGTTCATATTAAAGAGTTGTTGAAAGAATATAGGGACGTGTTTGCATAGACTTACGAAGAGATGCTTGGATTGAATCCTAGCCTTATAGTGCATAGACTGAATATCGCTCCAAGGGCTATGGCTATAAAGTAAGGACAAAGAGTTTTCCATCCTCAAATTGAAGTGCAAATTAAGAAGGAGATAAAGAAATTGTTGCTAACTAATTTCATAAGGCCAATTGAATATCCTACTTGTCTTGCTAATATTGTTCCTATAAGAAAGAAGAACGGACAAACAAGAGTATGTGTGCATTTTTGGGATGTAAACAAGGCTTGTCCTAAGGATAATTTTCCTTTACCTAATGTTGACACTTTGATAGATGCAATTACAGGTCATGAGCTATTTTCATTTATGGTGGCTTCAGTGGATATAATCAAATTAAGATGGCAATAGGGGATGCAAAGTATATAGCTTTTCATATACTAAATAGAAACATTTATTACACTATCATGCCATTTGGACTTAAGAATGCGAGTGCCACATATCATAGGGCAATGATCACTTCGTTTCATGACATGATGCATGATTATATTGAGGATTATGTTGATGACATAGTCAGCAAGTCTAGACAGGTACCTAATCATCTGGTTCATTTACAAAGGGTCTTTAAATGATGTCAGCTATATAAGCTTCACATGAATCCTCTCAAGTGTGTTTTCGGTGTATCTTTAAGGAAGTTTCTTAGTTTTGTTATGCATCAAAAGGGAATTGATATTGACCCTACAAAAGTGCAAGTTATAACATCAATGCCTTCTCCCATTACCTTAAAGGAACTAAAAACCTTTATGGAAAAGGTCCCATACATCAGAAGGTTTATACCTGCACTTGTAGAAATTTCATATTCATTGCATCAACTTTTGAAAAAAGGAATGGAAATCAAGATTATCAAAACCTTTAATCTCATTGAATGAGATTGAATCCATGAAGAGGTGACTCAGAAGGTTAAGATAATCTTGATTTCCCCATAGACTATGACTATGCACATCAAAGAAAAGCCTTTGGTCTTATATTTTACTTCTATCGATAGATTTGTTAGAGCTTTACTTGTACAAGAAACAAATGGTCAAGAGTGACCTCTATACTATTTAGCCTAACCCTTCAAGGGAGTGAGGTCAATTACCTAACATACGAGAAACATTATCTTGCATTAGTATTTATAATGTAGAAACTATGGCACTACTTTCTTTCACATAAGATCCATCTAGTGACTCATTTAAATCCAATCAAGAAATTACTGTCTCGACCAACTTTGTCAGAACGAGTAGCAAAATGGTTGCTTCTCCTTAGAGAGTTTGATATTTTAGTACAATCCCCTAAGACTATTAAGTCGCAAGCTTTAGCTAATCTCTTAGTACATTTCCCAAATGCACAACAAGGATCAAGTATGAATACTATACTGGTTGAGTTCCATGAGGATTCTTTGATGATCAAAATAAAAGGAGAATGGATATTGCAATTTGATGGCTCAGCGAGAAATCAAGTTTGGGGAGCAAGAATTGTATTGATGCCACTTGATAGTTAGGAAGTATTACTAGCATTCAAACTTGATTTTCAAAGCACTAATAACAAAACTGAATACAAAGCATTATTACTTGTTTTATTATTGGTACAACAAGTCAAGGCAAATAATTTATACATTCGAGGTGACTCAAACTTGATCATTAAACAAGCTACACGTAAATTTGGATTAAAGGAACCTATACTAACACCTTATAGGGCTACAATGCAAGCCTTCATCAAAAAGTTCAACTCTATACAATATAAGCACATAATACGATCCACAAATTGATATGATGATGCATTGGCCACTTTAGCATCTAAGATTCTGGTTCAAGATACAAGTATGTTGTAAATGTTTGAGTAGTTAAGAAATCTATCCCATCTATAGCATTGAATTTCCTTAAAGAAGATGAAGAGGTATAGAATGATCGGTGCATCCTACTTATGAAACAATTAGTGCATCCTAGTGTAGCTTCTATTTCAATATTGAAGAACTTTATCAAGATTAAGTGGATGTTGTATTATAAGGTTCCAAAAGGTATATTATCTCGCTACATTAGATCTAAAGAAGCTTGCCTCAAATTACACAAATATCACCAGATTTGGTGTGAAAAGGAGGGGTCATCGCTATATCTATATATTCAACATGTAGGTTATTATTAGCCATCGATAGCGAAGGATGCACTCTAAGTTCAATTACATTATTCTAGATATTCTAAGTTACCCAATCAAGGTAAATGTAATTTCATATCTAGCATCAGAGCCTGGAGGCATCAGTACATTGATTACTTAGTAAAAAATGTGTCACCTACAAATGGTACGGATGCCAGACTTGTAAAGTGTAAAGTTAAGAAACACCTCATGCATGAGGGTGAACTCTATAAGGTATCATTCATAGGAAACCCTTAAAATGCATTGCCCCTCCTGAAATAGAAACGATTTTGGCTTAGGTACATGCTAAAGAATGTAGATAGCATTAAGGAGGAAGAAAGTCATATTATTATTTACTTGATAAGGGTTACTATTAACTTATAATGGAGGTAGACGCTTTTAATTTCACCAAGAGGTGTACCATTTGCCAACAACATGGTGATGCTATTCATGCTCCCGCAGTTATATATCACAGTATTGCGACTCCTTGGCCTTTTCAAACATGGGCCATTAATCTCATTAGACTTATACATCCTTCATGAAAGGGATACATTTGGACTTTGGTTTGACATAATGTTTTACGAAATTAGTAGAGGTAGTTCCTCTAAAGAAGGCAATAGGACTGGCTATTGCAAGCTTTATAAAGGAGAATATTATATGTAGATTTGAGATCCTGAAGCGCATTCTTTCTAACAATGATGCTCCTTTCATTAATTCTCATGAACTGCTAGCTTATTATAGTATCAATCATGTCAAATCCATGTTGTATTACCTAAAAGGGAATGGGTACGTTAAGGCTATGAACAAAAACTTATTAAAAGTCCTTAGCCATATGATACATGACAATCATAAGGAATGGCACGATAAGCTGCCATTGGTGCTTAAGGCTTATAGGACATCAAAACAAAGGCTGATACAAGCAACTGCCTTTTCTTTGGTATACGAAGCTAAGGTAGTGGTTCTAATAGAGGTCTTGTACTTATCCGCTAAATTGGCCATAAATACTAAACTATTAAGAATGATGGATTTAGAAGCATTAGACGAAAGATGTGACACTACCAAGTGTAGCCTTGTTAACTGTTAATACAGACTTGGAGTGGCTTACGATCGCCTAGTGAGAAAGAGATCAATTCAACAAGGCAATGTTGTACTTTGTACAACTAAGCATATGCATCAAGGTATTTTAGCCCAAAAATTTACACCCAAGTGGGAAGGGCCTTTCATTGTTGAGAAGGTACATGAATGTAGGTACTACAAGCTCTAGAATCTTAGGATTGATGCCATTACGACACCTATAAATTTCCAATACATTAAGAAGTTTCATGTGTAAAAAGTATGACATATCACAGTTCGCATGAAATATATGGCTCTATTCATATAAGCTTACCTTTACTCAATTGTCTTTCTATTCCATATTTATCTAGAATAAGCATCATGTCGCTATTACTTAGCAAGAGCTTTGCCTCTTAAATATGCGATAGCATCAGGTTCATGTCATGATGACCAATAAGAGTATTGTCTCCTAAGCGTATGATGTGACACCTTTTATACATAACTCAATTTCACTATCTTATACTCTATACAGAATCATATCAATAAGTTTAAGAAGTGGGTAATACCCCATTAACACATTGAATGTTGCTCTTATTGATGATAAATTGCAAATTACAATTAAATGTTGCTTACAAATAAAATGTGCAACATTTTATTCTCTATTCTTTTAAATGAATTCTTAAAGCCCAACTAAAGTTATTGTGGCATACTTCATGATCATGCTACTAAACATAATGTGCACTATAACTATTATGCTATCATTAATGCCTATAAAAGAACCAAGTCAATTTGATGATTCATTTAACCACATAAAAAGCATGAGAAAGCTCAAATAGCAAAGGAGAAGTATTCCTCCATTCAAGTTCTATAAGCATGCATAAAAGTTAAAAACATAAATGAAAAGGCTCAAATGAGGGTCACTCAACGACAAAGCAGTGATCTAATGGAAGTTTTGGGACCTATGTTTCCAATAAGATTTTGCATTTCCAGCTTAACCTCTTTAAGTTCCACCTTAAGTCAATCATGTCACTTCACAATGTCTCGCGACTCTAACATTTTTTAGGCCTCAAAAACAGTCACCGCCATATTTGGTAATTAGACCAGATCCAAGCTCAATCACGGTCAATAATTATGTTGATGTCATGTAACTAGAATGTTATTTTTTTGAAATTAAATTGATTATCCTTGTAAATTTTATAAATAACATCAACATCACACCTTTTCAAAAACTATAATTATCCTTCTGCTTATACCTATTAGGATGCTAATGTGGTACAAACATGACGTATCATCACCTAATCATTTCCTAGTCACCATTATTAGCAATTTTATTTAAATATTTATATATTAAAATTTAAGTGACTAAAATCAATACAAAATTAAAACAAATTCAAAAAATAATAACATATATACATATATATATATATATGCTAAAGCTTTTCTTTTAAAAAAAATATATAATAACTTAAATAAATATTTGGAAAATTAACAAAAAAAAAAAAAAGATGTTGAGTGAAAAAAGTTTCAGCATCAATTTCTCGTTACTTGTACTAGAGAAGTTATCATCCAATCACGCAAAGTAAACCCAAAAAAATCTCAAACTTTCTTGAGAACCTCTCTATGAATTCATTCCTGTCTACATCACTATCTAGATCATCTTCCTCTTCAACAATAGTGATTATACGTGGCTGAAGCCTCCAGAACATTAATGTGCTACTAGCACACATGCACTTGGTATGGTAAAATTTTTAATGTACCATAAGCATCAAATTAAATTATATATATACGCTATAATGATTGGGAGAAGGGGAAAAAAGGAAAACAATGCATGACCCTGTTATAAGCAAATTTTAAGAACTTTTATTATTGATATGCTTGATTTAATTGCAAATTGAAACACTAAGTTAAAATTACTTAAAATTGAAAAATAAATGAAAAATATGACAATTCAAGTATTTGCATTGTAATTATCATAACTATGGATAATACATTTCCTTTATAAAATGAAGATATATATAAATCATCTCAAACTTTTTTCCTTCTATCATATTATATAATTTTGTTCTTAATACATCCACTCCTTTGAGGAATTGTCAATTTGAAAGCTTTCTATCGCTAGTTTTTCATATAATTATTTTATATTTTGGTACTCGCATCATTGCTACTACTATTTACTACCACAATCACCATTACTGATAATGTAAGAATTTAATAATATTTTTATTTCAAATAATTTTATATGAATGTTAGCAAGATTTTTCTCCCTTCTTGAAGACAAATAATCTCTCATATAAGGTGGTGCATTGCTTTCATACTATTGTAGTTTGTTTTGTAGGCTATTAAGATGATATATGAGTAGAGTTGTGCAAGTAAGTTAAATGGACTAACCTGGCCCAACCCACTTTGACCTGCGGGTTAAATGGGCTAACCAATTTTGACCCATTTTATAAACGGGTTAAAATTTTACTAGCCCAACCCAGCCTATTTTAGCGCACAAGTTAAACGGGCCAACCCCGCTAATTTTTTAGTGAAATTAGTAAATTAAAATTAAATCTCAAAAAATTAAAGATACAAACGTTAAGTGCATTTATCCCAACAATTTTTCCAATCTAAGCTATGCTAAAGAGTCGTAAAATTATTTCCAAGATAACAAATAAAAAATTTAGATTATTTCACTCATTTCATTCCGTATCCATCCATTTCTAATTTTCTACTCTAGCAAAAGTAAGCCAAATGGATAATAGTGCATGTTTTGTTTCGCTTCCGTCCATTTGCTACCTTTTTTTTTTTTTATGCAATAAGTCAAAGAAAGAAGCTTTTAAGACCAAAAACAAACATAACTTACATAATAGATGAACAATGGCTAATCAACTACTAATTAAGTGGTGCAAGAAATGAAACAAATCAACTAAATCACTGCACCACTTCAATATTTCATCATACATCCAAAACTATCCATATAAAAAAATATAATTCATGAGACTCCTTTGATGAGAATAAAAAGATAAATTCACCAAATAAATTCAAGAGTAGATCTTCTAACAAACAACAGATCAATTTATTAAAATAACAAATGATGTGATATCACATAAAACTATGAGAATTAATGCAATGAAATAAATTAGCAAGCACACTTAGTGATTTTGCAGATTTATGTGAATCAGGGTAATAGGTTGTTTTTTTCCCCTAAATATCTAGATTTAAGGCATTGCTAAAATTATATGCATGCACCAAGCTGACAAACCCAGTAGATCCAAATATACCGTAACGGGTTGTTTATTTTTTTAACAAGCGTGTTGACGAGTTTCACAAAAGGATATGCAGCAACAAAATCAACCATGTATGAATGTCAAATTCTATGCTTTCATGAACAAAACACAACGCACAACATAATAGTACATATACACACAACACGCAACCCCAACAACATTACAAGTCTACAACAGCATATACACACATAATAGTCAATAATATACATATGAATGGTGATTGGCGACAACACACACATGCATGACAGCACATACATGCACAGCAGTACAAATAAAGGATAACAAGAGAGAGGATGCTTATAAATAAAGGACAGTGACGATACTTGACTTAAGATTGGAGAGATAATGGTAACCGCCTGATCGGTGGCAACTAGTAATTAGCGAATGGGATTGTGTCGATTAATAGAGGAGAGGAGAGAAGAGGAAGAGTGAGTGACTTAAGGTTAGGGTTTGAGAAAAAGTAAAGAAAGTGAAATTGTGTATGTCGCGTGTCTGTCTACTGCTTGTTTTGCTAACTTGATTTCTCAAATCCGATTTTTTTTTTTTTCTTAATAAAGAGTGAGCCAACCCGACCTGTTACAGGCTAGCCCACTAAATTATCTGAAGCTATGAACTCATCAAATTACTACTTTGGAGCCTTTTTGATATGATAACTGTAACAAATAAACAAATAAAACATGATCAAATGTGTTAACCACTTCACAACAAAAGTATTCAAACCTAGATCCCAAACTTACACTAAAATAGAACAATCTATTTAAACCACTACTTTCACGAAAAATAAAAAAGAAATTCTCTTGAAAAGGTGTCAACATAGAGAGGTTAAGAAGAAAAAACAAATTGCCTAAGATGCATACCTTTTTCAAAGATGGGAACAACTAGTGGGTGTCTTGAAAAGTTGTATTTTGGAATGTTTGAGGAAGGGGGAATTAGAGAGAGGCTTGCTTTGTAATATTCGACATGTCATTTTTCCAAGGTTACCATAGTCTACCCATTGATTCAATGTAGATCTCCAAATCATGAGGAACCAATTTCTTTGACGCATTTCACCGAACATTGTGCATGCACCAAACTACTATTCTAATTTTCTTTTCAAAACACAATGTAAATAGAAAACACATAAACCTTTGTAAACCCTAACACTAATCCAAGGGGAAATAATGATCAACAAATAGAATATCGTTGGTGATTATGGCACTAGTGTATGGAGGGACTTTAAACTCTCGATAGCAAATTTGAGCATGAAAGTAAGAAGGCTTCCTCCGAAATGCCAAACATGATCATTCATTTAATACATAATAAAACCATTCAATCAAATTAACTGGGGTTATGAAGTAAAGGAATTGAGGAACAAAAAAAGAGTAAGAAGATGGAGATACATGCACTTTGAGAATGAGAATAAACATATTAGTGATTATCCTATGTAGTCGAAAGCCAAAATAATCTTTAAGGATGAATGATTTAGACAAAAGAAAATGATTTAAAATGTCAAAAAAAAAAAAAAAGGAAAGAAGGCTCCTATATACATGGTATCCTACCTCTTGACTTGATTGAGGGGAAATATGGTGTAGAAACCTATGAAACCTTCTCGTGGGAGAGAAAAATCGATAAAAGGGAATTCTTACCCAATTGATGCTAAGAGACATGTAAAAGTTACAGTGAAAAAAGAGTGGCTAAGGTTTAGAGAGAAAACATGAAGAATTCATTATAAAGCATGAGTTTTGTAAGTAAATGGATTCTTTTTCAAAAAAATACTATGAAAATAGGCCCTTTAGAAAGATATTACAATAATAGAGTAGTGGAGTTGTGTGTAGAGTGAAAAACTTAAAAAGAAAAAAAAAAAAAGACTATTTGTGCAAAAATATAACAAAGAAGTCACATATGACTTTAGCTGTACAGATAACATAAAGAAGTCAGCAACTTCCTTATAAACTAAAGTCACAGACCTCCTCATGTAACTTTAGTTTCCTTATATATACAAACCCTGCCTCCATCCCCCCTTATCCTAAAAACAAACATTACATAAGGCTATTGAAATCACCACAGCACCCTTTTAAACTCACTCTATAGACACTTTAATCATCCAAACTCTCTCTCTCTCTCTCTCTTCCTTAGCTAGAAACACCTAATCTCTAACTAATCAGTAAGTATAACTTACTCAATCTTCTACGTTAACTTATTTTCATTGAAAAAAATTGTTTTTTCATGTCTAATTTAAGTGTTTACAATGTATTATAAATTTGTCTATATAGTTCAAATGTAAGGTTTTTTATGTACTAAAATGCAAATGCAATGCATAATTTGTTAGAGTACATGAAAAATATTGCATACAATAATTGTTATGTGTAAGTGGTTTGTTGTTTATGAAATGTACACAAGGCATTTAGTGAAAGTCATGTTAAGATAATTTTAGTACAAATAACTTAGTCTATCTTTAAGCTTAAATAGCAAAGTGTGGAATGTAAATTTTGTACATTGCTATTGCTAACTTATTGATAACCCATTGAATACTTAGGTAGAAAATAGTGGGTTACGTCAAAATCATTATGTATGCGCATGGAAATATTGTGAATGGTAATATGGAGTATGATAGGGAGTTAGTTAAGAAGTTGAAAATAAAGGAGGATGAAAACTATAGTCATTCTTTTACATACGATTGGTAGTAGCATTGACATAAATACTTCTGTGGTGGAGATTGTGCATAAGCAACCTCTATATTATCAAGGCAAGGTATGTTTTATTTGATAGCTATCAAAGATGATAATGACATAGAGAATTTCATTGGGATGGCAAAAACATTCGATGAAGATTACATAAAACAAATATATGTTAGGACTCATAAGCAGTCTAATGTGCATCTCGAAGATACTACTTTTCATGGAAATACCTCAAACATTGCAACACAACAAGTGCAATCTACTATAACTAATTTTCCAATGTCTTATGTGAATCAACCACATGTTACAATCAAACCCATAGTATAAGACGAAGATGTCAACATTAATGTGAGTAAAGAACAACTTAATGTAGAATATGAGTCAATCTTGCAAGAAGATACAACATATGTCTTGATCTAAAGAGGATTTAATGGGTTTTGATAGTAATGACAAAGGAGATGATAAGGAAGATTTATGGGAATTGAATTGCCAGACCCTTGACTTGAGCCTAAGCATGAGGTCTCAAGAATTTGGTGAGACACATCCTCTTTTATCCACCCACATAAGAAGAATTCAAGCTACTCCAATCCGCCGACGTGCTATCATTTTCGAGTTGAACACTTTCATGCCAGTCTATTGTCTCTAATTGTTGACTTGAGGAGCACTAGATTGATAGCTCAGCTCATTCGCCTAGCAGCTCAGCCGACCTATCTCCATGTTACCCAAAACATGTCCAAGTTGAATTCACCTCTAAGGAATCTATAGCTTAGCTTGGCAATAGTTAGGCAGACCATAGTCTTTTATCTATTTTTGCTAGAAACTCCCTTCTAGTTGCCAACCATGTGTCCAAGCATCCAAATGATGGAATTTGTAGCATAAATCAAACATCTTTTTTATTTTTCATTTATACCTTTTGACATTCCATGTACTTTACTTATTTTAGACATTACTATTTTTGTCTTTTCCATATTTAATATGTTTGTCCTAGATTTTTTGGTATAAATACCTTTATTTTGTAGCTGCGAGCGCCATCTTTTATCCTTTGACAACTACTGAATATACTACATTCCTTTACTTAGGAATGTTCCTTTATTTGCTTGTTTAGCTCACTCTTATTTTATTCTTTAAGCAAGGTTAGGGGGCGAGTGTCCTTATTAAGTTAACTCATACATCATATCAAGTTGATTCATAAGTCATCAATGGTTTCGTAGTGCATCATATCCTAGGACCTAAGCATAAGTTTTACTTATCTTCATGCATTCCATCTTTAGTTTTGAGCTTTCTACAAGTTCAAACCTATTCCCTAAATATGGCCGACCTTATCCTTCCTTAGCACAACTTGTCATCTTAGTATCAGAATAAAGGTTTCTATTAGGTAAGTTGATATTGAACTATGTTATTGCTGTATTGTGTGTAGTACTATTGTGAAAGTATGTTGTGGTTATATGAAGATTAGCTATGATATCTTAGTAAGAAGTGGGAGTGGTACCATCTCTCTTGGAGGAAGTTGTTATGTGATATCCTGTTGTGCTCTGTTTCAAGCTATGGAAAATAGAGCAAGAAGTTGTTATATGTTTATATGTGAGAATCAATCTAGTTAGCTATAGTATTAAGTCCTTGTAGTAAGACGCATTGGTCTCACTATGAAGAAAAGCTGTACGTACCTTATATAGTTGGTGTGTTGACTAATTGAGGATTGTAAGTTTATTGTTATTGAGAGTAAGAAGTGAAGTAAGAATGATTGATTCGAGTGTTGGTGTTGGTATTATAGATGATAGTAGTGGTGTCATCAATCCTAGTGGACAACTCCAAAATACCGGTAGAAGTTCTGATGAGTGGTTTAGTGAAGTAACTCACTTAATAGCTAACTTGATGCAAACTATTTACACATTAGCATCCCAACCTATTGGAGCCAATTATAACACCCCCCAAGTTAACCCTAAAGATGCTACCACTATTTGTAATGCATAACTTACCTAAGGATAAGCCCTAACTCAACAAGATTGAAGTGAAGGAGTTAGAGAAGTCAGAGGACATGTTTAAAGGAGAATAAACCTAGGTGGAGTCGATGAAGAGACTAAAGAAGAGTATAATGAAGTAGAAGAGAGACTACGAGCACGTCCAGTTTACGACCATATAAGGCTTCAGATTCCTAACTTCAATGGTTATGGAGATGCTGATGACTACATTAATTAGGAGGAGAAAGTGGAGTAAGTTTTTGACTAATACCAATACAAGGACTATAAGAAGGTAAGAATTGCTGCTGTAAAGTTCTCAAGATATGTTGCAATGTGGTAGAGAAACTTTCAAACTATGACGAGGCAAGATATGTATAGGGGAGTTAATACTTAGCCTAAATTGAAAAGATTCCTTAGAGCTAGATTTATGCTAGATACTTATCTAGAAGACACCTTTACTTAACTTCAAGAGTTAAGGTAAGAAAACCTAACTATTGATGTGTAAACCCCGTAAATTTAGCTATTTAAGAGTAGAAGTAGATCCTAATATTATAAATGACTTGAAGAGTCATCAAAGCCGAGCAAAATAAAAATTTAATAAATCATAAATTTTAATATATTATAAGTAGTAAAAACCTTAAAAATTGATCAAAACCCTAAATCATATACTAAAACCTTAAAACTACTTTAAGCATCATTAATCAAAATTAAACCCGAATTTGATTGAAACTCTAAAATTATAAATATAAACCTATAAAATAATTAAATATTACTCAATAGTGATAAAATTATAGTCGATTGTAATTTTCGACTAAATAGCCTATTCGCGTGAAATTATAACAAAATTGCTATAATAACTTGTAAAAATTATAGTTATAACGAGTACCAATTAAATTGATAAAATTTCACAAAATTTTGAAAACTAATTTACAAGGAGATTCGTTATAATTTATATGATTCAAAAAATTATACATATTTGTTAATAACTTTCATTTTCCTTCTCTTCTATTTCCAATTTATCTCATTTTCCTTCTTCCCTTTCCAATTCAATTCCTTTTCTGCGCAAGACGTAAACCAAAATCAGCAAATTAAAAACCCAAAACCAGCAACCCACATGATAAAATGCAATTGCCAAGTGTTGTAATTAGCAAGGGCAAATTAAATACAAGGGATTAGATTGTCCTTTCTTCATAATTGCTAAATCATATATATATATATATATATATATATATATGTAATTATCCCAGTCGAAAGTGGACATGAATGTGAAGCAACTAAATTCTGGAAAATATAAACCTAAAACCTGGAAACAAAATGTGAAGACTAGAAGAAAAGAAAAAGAAAAGAAGAAGAGGAAGAAGGAAAGAAGAAGAAAAGAAAAGAAAAGAAGAAATTAAAAGAAATAGGTAAGTATTTATTTTTAGATGTATAGTATATATATGTATAAAGATAGTATTTGTAGAGTATTTTCTTATAAATATAATATTGTATATGTACACTGATACATAAATTAAGTAGTGTATGTATGTATAAGATTAGATATGTATACATGTATGTACATAGGTATATTATACATGAGTAGATGTGTTATGTATATTTNAGATAATGTATGGTATACATATTTTATGATAAATACTATATAAGTATATATATTTGCCAAATATGTATGTATGTATTTATAGGTATGTATACATGTAAGACATATAAATAAATAAATGCAAATTATATATAAATAGATGAATATGTGTATAAGGGTATGTTTTAAATAAATACATATACATATATAATACGTGTAATATATAGTGAATATATATATGTATGATACCGTAATTTAAGAATTTTCAACAACATAAACTATAAATCATATATCATAAATATATGAATATATATATATATATATGTATAACCGTGAGGTACATAAGAAAAATAAGAAAATGAAAAAATAGGAAAATATACTCAAAATAATAAAAATATCAAATATATGATTTAAATAATTATTAAATCATAAATATGTTACGAAAAAGTGAAAATCAATATTTTATAATTTTTTAAATTTAAATAATAATTTTTGTGATATTTTTGTATCACAATTTACGTTACGAGTCACAACGTCTAAAATGGATCTCGTTACAAGAAAATATGCTCGGAAACGATCAAAATGGACTGTAAGTTCATAACGATTCGAGCTAAAATGAAAAAAGTTATACGCGTTTGAAAGCTCGAATCGATGATTGCATGTAAGTCAATAACCGATTTAAGTAAATAATACGATTTAGCATACTAGTTTAGTTATTCCCAAACTTATTACTTTATATATTTTCCTAATGTTAGATAATCCTAAGATCAAGACCGACTTACCTTTAGACTAATACAATCCCTGACATCATTTATGACCAAGTGAGTACTCCCAATGACTCTATACTTATTTTGTGCTTGTAGTTAGTGCACATGAATTAAATATTAATAACTTGATGCATGTGGTTTCGGGTTATGCATGTGACTGATATTGATTAATTACTATAAAATACTGTTAAATATGATTATATAATTGATTGTTGCATTATTTGAATGATTTGCTGATATTATTTGATCACCTCATAAATTGACTTAATTATATTCAACACAACAAAAATTAAACAGTTCATGCATAAAGCACGAACATTGCATATAATGTTCCGGCCGTCACCTCACACGGTTGGTAAGGAGGGGCCTTGGAGGGATGGATTCCCACATGATTTGATTAGTACAATACAGGAGCATTGGTACAATAAGACCCTATCCTTGGCTCGCAGGTTTTACTAGCGTCGGAGACGCTAATCGTGAGTGGCTGGGGGTTGCGTCTAGAAACCACCGCTGTAGGGTGTGAGCGTAGACTACGTGAGCCCGCTCACCGCTAGACCTGGTTATTTGTATACTATTGACTGATGGAAGTAGAAACCTGTTCTATGAAACAGGGAATTCCTATATAATGATATGAGAGTAAAAACCTAAGTGCTAGAGCCCAGTTGTGATTGATGTCAATGTATCTCCAACCCTTACTTCGGAGGGCATTAAATTCCGATGTTATATGCAGTACCGGTCAATTGCATATATATTGTTTGGCATACTGCTTATTCATGCATTCATATGTTTGATAATAAACTGTTTGATAACTTGTTTGTTGGTGTAGTACGAGGGTTAACTCACTGAGCTCTTGTAGCTTACTCCCTAATAGTTTTCTTTTACAGGTTGCTAGATGATTGGGCATAGGTTAAGAACTGAGGGTTGAGTGCCAACATCGAGATGCATAGAAGTTAGACTCTGAGGATAGACTATATGGTTCATTTGAATTATTATATACTACATTTAAATTTTGTGACTTTAGTAAGTTTGATTTTTAGAACTTTACTACCCAATCTTATTATTTGGTAAGGGATATCGATTCTCTACGGTTCTGTTGGATTGTGGCTTATCGGATATCTATAGTCACATATATATAGTCGGAAGCTAATTAAATAAATAAATAAAAGCTTTAGTGACTAATTGTTTAGAATCTTACAATCTCTGACTTGCAAGATCATTTTCAAATCATGGGTGCACACATGATATGAAAATTTTAGGCAATCCTACTAGGCCCCCTTTAAGGTCATGACATGATGAGTACGTATGAGAATTTCA
Organism: Lumnitzera littorea; assembly: GCA_024138015.1. NCBI lineage: Eukaryota > Viridiplantae > Streptophyta > Magnoliopsida > Myrtales > Combretaceae > Lumnitzera > Lumnitzera littorea. Next base: position 11,927,365 of record JAMXBB010000004.1, read on the forward strand.
AATGCTTATGATCCAATGTAAGGTCAATAAGCCCTCAGCCTGGAGAGGCTCTAGATTTTTTGCTAGATTAAAAATAGAAATATGAGATATAGTAGAGTTACAACATTTCATCACTTTAGATGAGGCTATAAGAATTGCTTAGCATGTAGGAAGACAAAGGAGAAGTAGGCCAATTCGAAGTCCAATGAGCTAACCTATTGCATACCATAGTGAGAAGTTAAGAGGATCGCAATTAAATTATTCTATATATGACAAAGAACTCCTTGCTCTAATTCAAGCTCTTTAAGTGCGGCAACATTACCTTTTGCCAACAGAGTTTATCCTTTACACTAATCACAAGTCCTTAAGATATCTCTGAAATCAAACTAAACTTCTAAAGAGACAAGCTTGATGGGTCAAATTTCTAAAACGATTCAATTTTGTAATCAAATATAAACAAGGAAAAACTAATGTGGTTGACGACGCTTCGTCAAGAAGACACCTTCTTGTTACAGAACTGCAGATCAGGTTGTTAAGGTTTGCGAGCATCAAGGAACAATACCCTTAAAACCTCCATTTTGGTCCCATATTTGGATGCTGTAAGGAAGGAAGGATAGTAGATGACTATCATGTAGAAGAAGGATATCTGTTCTAAGGTAGCAAGTCGTGCGTACCCACCTGTTCTTTGAAGGAGTTGCTAATAAGAGAAGCTCATTCTAGTGGACTTTCTAGACACTTTAGAGAAAAGAGGACCTAGGAACTACTGAATGCAAGGTTCTTTTTGCTTAAGGTGAGGCATGAGGAGGACATATCGTAAAGAGTTGTACGATATGTAAGAGAGCAAAGAGCAATGCTAAGCAAGGGAGAGCTATGCCTCTATCCATCTTGACCAAACCATGGGTCAATTTAAGTATGGATTTTGTCTTAGGATTACCTCGAACTATCTAAGGCAAAGATTCTATTATGGTCATTGTGGACAAATTTAGCAAAATGGCACTCTTTGTGCCCTGTATTAAAACTAACGAAACTAATGATGATTCGGCTATTGCTTCTTTGTTTTTGTAGGAAGTTGTTCACTTGCATAGAGTGCAATATCAAATTGAGATCTAAAGTTCTTAAGCCATTTATGGAGAACACTCTAGCTTCAAATCGGAACTAAGCTACCTTTTAGCAATAGGGAAGAACTTAGCTGATTGGGATGTATGCCTTCCTATGGTAAGATAGAGGTTGTCAATTACACCTTAAGTTCACTACTCCAAGCTGCAATGAGGAAGAACTTAGCTAATTGAGATGTATGTTTACCCGTAGTAAAATTTGCTTACAATAGAACAATACATCCTACCACTAAGCATACACCATTTAAGGTTGTCTATGACCTTAACCCTGAATTACCCTTCGATCATACCCCAATGCTATTGCCTAACCAAGAAGACCTACAAGCAAGAACCAAATCTCAGTCCTTCCAACAAATCTATTAGAAAGTTGCTCGATAAATTAACTGAGTTACTAGGAAATTGAAGGAGAAAGGAAAAGGAAAAGGAAAGAAGACCAAGCAATTTTAGCCCAATGACCAAGTATGGTTGTACTTAAGGGAAAAAAAGGTTTCCTAATAAGAGGAAAAATAATCTATCAGCCTAAGCTAAAGGATCATTCAAGATTCTCTAGAAAATCAACAACAACGCCTATTGAGTGGAGCTACCTAAAGACCCTAAAGTGTCCAACGTATTCAATATTGCCTACTTTTACCTCTATCAACAAGAAGAAAAACAAAGCGAGGACCAGTTGAATTTGACCCCAAATCCTAATGAACTATAAGGAGATGATAGGAATCAAACCACTAAAACCTTAACCCAAGCTCGAGCCTAAGGTCTCAAGAACTTCGTGAGGTGCATCCTCTTTTACCAACCCACAGAAGAAGAATATGAGTTGTTCCAATCCTCTGACCTGCTACTATTTCTGCTCCAAACTCGTCTATGCCCTTCCATTGTCTTTGATTGTCGACCTGAGAAGCAATTGATTAATAACTCGGCTTACTCACCTATTAGGTCGGTCGACCCGTTTTCGAGTTACCCAAAGCTTGTCTAAGCTAAATTCACCTCTAAAGAATCTATAACTCAGCTCAGTAATAATTAGGCTGGCAGTACTCTTTTGTCTGTTTCTGCCAGAAACTTGCCTCTAGCTGCTAACCATGTATCTGAGTACTCACATGATGGAACCTGCTAGACAAATCAAACAATTTCTTGATTTTTCATTTATACCCTTTAACATTCCTTATATGTTACTTGTTTTAAACATTACCCTTTTATCTTTTCCATATTCAGTAGGTTTGCCTTTGATTTTAGATAGAAATACCTTCTCTTTTGTAGCTAGAAGAATCACCTTTTATCCTTTAACAATTAGTAAATATGCTACTTCCTTACTGGTGAACATTCCTTTATTTGCTTGCTTAGCTCACTCTTATTCTATCCCTTCAATAATGCTAGGTGGCAAATAGCCTCACTAAGTTAACTCATGCATCATATCAAGTTGATTCGTGAGCCTTCGATAGTTCCTTGGTGTGTCGCATCCTAAGAGCTGATCATGGGTTTCGCTTATCTTTAAGCATTCCATCATCAATTTCGAGCTTTTTATAAGCTTGAACTCATTCCCTAGATATAACCGACCTTGTCCTTCCTTACTACGGCCTATCAAAGATGATGAGGGGGAGATGAGAAAGATGATACCATTGCTGATGAAGAAGATGATAAGGGTAACATTAGGCTAGATTTTGAGGTAGTCAGAAGTAATGTACTTATGGTGTATTCTTTTGTATCCATACAGATGTTGACTCAATCCTAAGTTACCGTGATGAACTAGATGGTTGCTAGAGATCAAATCCCATTCTTTGACATTAGTAGTGATAGTGCATACATCGCCTTTAAAGCGAAACAAAATGCAATTTTTAGTAAGACATCTAACGATAATGAATTGAGCCAAAAAATGTGGTTAAACATGAAGGTAGACCTCCAAGAAGCAGTGAAGAACTATAACACCAGATACCATTGTAACTTTCAGGTTCTTGAATCAAATAAAACTATGTGATCAATCTATTGCACAAAGAAGGACAATGACTATGAACATGTAAGTAAAAGCTATTGGGTTTGTTTGTGATTACTATCCTCAAGGGACCATATACGTATATCAATCTATTGATAAATTAGGATCATTCATAGATCGATAGTAATGTTATTACCAGATGCTTTTTGAATAACATTAGAACGAATCTAGACATTACAAATGCATTCCTTGCTTAAAATATTCAGAATGAGTTTAGGTATTGAAAGGAATCAACCCCTTAGACCCATCACCTGTAACTAAGCTATAGGACTATTAAGACTCACCCGATAAGTATTAGCTCGAGAACTATTCAAGGACAATGATTCCATTACCAATGAGGGATCACTTCACTTTATCTGACCTAAGTGTCGAGCTTTAACTTTATTCAAGGCAATACCCAAACTGTCGAATACTAGGACTCTTTTTGAGTTAAGCTATTTAAGTGCTCGACCAAAGCTAAGTTACCCAATTGTCAACCTGAAGAGACTTCCATCAATACCATACGTTTAAGCTTCAACCTACCCCAAATTAGGTCAACTAAGTTTTCTACCTTCTCCTTGACCATTTTTTAATTGACTCCAACAACTACAAAGCTATCAGAGAGCTTACCTATGTAATCGTAGCCAGGCATCAAATCATCAACACTAAACCAACACCTATCTTCTAACATGACATTCAAGAATGTTTCTTTCTTCCATACATCATATAGCATTTGCCCTTTTTATTCTTTTTGGTATGTCTTACATATTGCATTAGTAATTTACCCCTTTTGTCTTTCGTTTATACGCATGTAACCCTAATAGGGCTAGTATATAAACCCTATTTATGTGTAAGTAGACATCATATCACCTTACTATTGAGCACTAAAATTTACCCCTTTGAGAGTACTTAGCCATGTCTTCTCTTTTCCTTAACTATAATATGTTTCCTTTAGCAAGGAGCAATGGTGAATGACCCTAATCCTAACTTATATGTCATATCAAGTGGAGATTAAGCCGAGTAAGACCATTCGGTGCTTCATATCCAATTGGTAGTTGTACGGTTTTTGTAAACTCCTTCACTTTCCTTTATTTTTTGATTCATTGTGATGCTTCTCCATGTATACAACCTTAGAAATGCTTCAACTTGGTGTTATCCGAGTACAGTTCTAAAAGGGAGTGTATGAAGTTACAGTGAAGTTCTATTCATGTTGTTGTTAGTAGTTGTTGTGTTCTTCCATTGCTACAACAATACCATTCTTGAGGGTATTTAACTAGATAACAAAACCTTTTTTTTTTTCTATTGATTGAGATTCTAGTTCAAACTACTAAATTGATCAGGCCTTTTTGCTTCACTATAAGTTTCTTCAATCTAACTCTTACTAATATCCTACCAATCCTTAGCTTATCGGGTTAAAACAACTTCTATCATTACTTCACTGCTAAATAAGTTCTTCTTAGTTCATATACTTCCATCTATATTTTTTCTAAGATATTAAAGTATTCCCTTTTTCATTTCCTTCTTAATTATTTTACTTAATATTTTGCATATGAGTATAAATATTGGATATATACTACATTGAATAGGTAATTCAAATCTAGTTTGTATAGCCACAAAAACTATACCAAATATTAAAAGTAATTTGATTGCAAGTCCATATTTGCTTGTTGCTATAAATCAAAAAAGGGCTTTATAAATTAGTATGGAACATAATTGAGTTTGTTAGCCTCATATGACCAATCATCTTTTCAATGACATGTACAAGTAAAACATAAAAGGTATGTTCACTCAAGAGCAATCCCAATTCCATTCCCTCCTTATCCCTTACTCCCTCTTTACTACAATGTTTACTTTCCCGTATGAATTTCAGTTCCTAAAAATTAGGAATAGGGATTTTTTTTATGAAAGTTAAGAATCTCAATTTCAAGTAAAAAAAAGACCCTACTTGTTCATTTTCTTCATCCACCACAACCGCCGCTACTAGTACTATCATTGCTGCTATCACCATTACCAACCACCATCGCCATCATCACTACAACCACCACTACCGTCGCCATCACCACCACCACCGTCGCCGCTACCGCTACTACCACTACCCCCACTTTACTTCAAGATTGGTTGAGGAATAAGATAAACTAAAGATAATTTAGTCATTGAAATTCTATTATATATCTATTATTAAGTTGTTTTTTAATCCAACTAAACAAAATAATAAATATTATTGTTATTCCATTCATTAGGAATTTCGATTCCATTCTTTCATTATTCCATTTAGTGGAGTAAAAATTAGTTATGGGTTCAATTGAAGTTAACAATATATATAGACAATGGTTTGTTTAATCCAACAAATCTATGCAAAAGTTCAATAATGTTCGAAAGATTCCATCCTCTCTGATTAAATTAAGAGTATGTTGATGAAAATTGTTTTTAAGACTTCTTAGAGACATTTGCTACAATCAAAGTTTTACTTTTATATAATTATCCAACATTGTTTTGTTGATCTCATGAGCGGCAAATATTAATGGATTTTAATGTTAAGTGGTGTTGGAAGATAACGAGCGTGGCAGAATTTTTGTAGCCATGTTTTACTATCCATAGAAAATAATATAAATGTAATTTGATGGAAATACTTTTTTTTTTTTTTCATTTTCTACAAGCATTATTCGTAATGGCTAGCTACATCCAAATAGCAATTAGATGCCATATCTTTGTCTCTCACTATCACTTGCAACTGAATAAAATATATAATCACAATTCTTAATAATTATTATGATAATATTTAGTCATGTTAAATAAAAAAGAAGAAACTTTCCAAGAATATAAACCACTTTAGCTTTAGATTAGCCCAACATGAGGATTTAATCGATGCAAGAAACCATGTAATTTACCTCCATGTAAGGGATCATCTATTGCTACATAAATGTCCGAAGAGGACTAGGGTCGTAACCAAAGCAAATGAAATATATAAATCCTACAAATTTAGCTATTTAAGAGTAGAATAAAACCATAGTGTTGTAGATAACTTTAGGAGTCGCTAAGGTTAAGTAAAATAAAAATTTTATCAAATTATAAATTTGAATATATTATAAATAATAAAAACCCTAAAATTTCAATCAAAACTTAAATTACGTATGAAAACCTTAAACCCTATGTACACATAAGTACTCGAGATTGAACTAGAACTTAATGAAAATTTTAAAACTATAATTTTAAGCTTATAAAATGAATAATTATGCCCTAATAGTAACAAAACCTTAATTTAATACAATTAAGGATTTATATGTGCAATTGTGTAAAATCATCGACAAACACGTTAAGACAATTTCTAAATATTATAAATATAACGGTTAATAATTAAATTAATAAATTTTATAAAAATTCAACATTATTCTATAATTAGTAAATTTATAATTTTTATGTTTACAAGTTTCTAATTTTTTCTTTTCCTTCTTTCTTCTTTTCTTTTCCTTTTTCCTTCTCTATTTTCTCTCTACTCCACGTGTTTGCTTGCTGTACTAGCAGCAGCCCATGTGTTTTTCTTTTCTTTTCACTCATGTGATAATTATGTACACAAAACACATGCATTAGATAAGAAACATGTCTTGTCAATTGATCACATTATCTTATCTTGATTTTTTTCCCTCTTTCCTTTTCTTAATCACTACATTTTCTGCCCATTTTCCCGAGTGCAATACGTCTATAACACAAAAGCAAAAACACACACAATTTTTCTAACACAAAAACTCAAACACTACAATATCTTACTTCTACAAACCATGAAGAAAATTCCTCCTTTCTTGTCCATATTTTTACTTCAAATAAATTAATCAAAACAACAAGATGAAGGATCTTCGGATTACATATTCAAGACACCAAAAGAAATAATCAAGTAGTATTTTCAAGGTATTTATTTTATGACCATACATATACTTTTGTTATGTATGTATATTTTGTAAAAATATATGTAAATATATATATGCATATATAGTTTGCATATTAGGTATTCTTATTATATGTATATGTATATGTTTATGTATATGTATATGTGTAATATGGGACTGACAATAAATTTGTATGTACATGTATCCTCTTTACTAAATAATACATAGGTATAGTAAATAGAGAAGTATATGTATATGCATGTTTATTTACTTATGTATATGAATGGTACTTAATAATATGTATATAAGAGTATATGGTATGTACACATACATATAATAATATGTAAATTAAGATAATATACATTTATACATAAAGTATGGTATAAGTAACATAATTAAATGTGTGTATGAGTATAGGAAAATAAAAGTATAAAAGTGTATATATAAGTATAAATATACGTATAGTATAAGTATGGTATACAAATATGCATAAGTATATGTATATTCTTAAATAATACATGTACAAGTATACTAAAATACTAAGTCCTTAAATAAGTTAATATAATATATAAATATATACATGCCATGAGGTTAGAAGAAAAGGGAAAATAACTAATTTGCAAAATTTAATAAAATAGAATAATAAAGATAATTATATAAATATCATGAAAAGTACTAAAATATGAAAACATTTGAAAAATATACTAAATCATGAAAATAACACGTGGCACCTCCTCATGCTACCACGTCATCATTTAATAAAATATAATTAAATTTGTAATTTTTTAATAATAATAAATTAATTAATCAATTAGAAAATTATTAATATAGCAAAAAGTGAATTAAATAACCATTTAACCCTAAAATAGTGAAATAAGTTAATTATTGAAACATAAAGTCCAAAGTAAGAAAATTTCAAAAATATAAAATTTATAAATTAATTGAATCATAAAATCATAAGGAAAAGCTTAAAATAAAAAATTATAATTATTTAGGTCAAAATAATAAAATTCATATTATTTATAAGTCACCATGAAAAATGTAGGTTACAACGTACAAAACAGACCCCTTTATGAGAAAGTATATCTAAAAACAATAAAAATCAACTATAAGTTTATAAAAAGTGGAATTAGAATAAAAAAGTTATACACGATTAAAAATTTAAGATAAACCAAAAAAAGTAAGTAAAATATTTAAGTAAAACTATGTTTACACTATACTTAGATTATAGTGGAAAACTAGGCAAATAATAATAAATATTTAATTAACAAGAAAACCTAATTTTTTATAACACTTATAAGCTTTCTTATCTTTTAGGTTAGCAAATCCTAGAATTCTCAAAAACTAGAAAAATGAGCATTAACTCAAGTGAGAGAGTTCTTATGATCTGCTATCTGCTTGTTATTTGTTACTTATGTACTGCTTGTTAGTTGATATTGATTGTTTGATTGAACGACTTATTACTTTATATACTATCATTCATGTGATCACTATCTTAAACTAGTAAATATAACTATTTGACTAAAATAATTAGTTATATTTGTCGCATGCTTGTGATTTCAATTGATAAACTAATGGAGAGTACTAGCTTTGCAAATTTGTGAGAAAAGTATTTTTGGTAAACATTTTTCTAATGTTAAATATATTTTGTATGATTTCTATAAAGGTCCATAGTACTCGTAAATGATATTTCAATTATTAAGGCAAAGATAGTATAGTATCTCCAATTGATTGCGAGAAGACTTGCATATTTGTACCCATAGGGCCTTAGATATTGGTTAATAGTGAGATGGACTCGCTTTATATAGTCGAGAAGCCTTTGATATGGTTAGTAAGCAGCCTTATTTAGAGTTCACCTATATTGATTATTGATTCTCAAATAAGGGTAATAGTTGAGTAACGTCTGATGAGACATTGCCCCTAAGCAGCCTCGTACGATTAAGGTGAAGTGTTTCATACGGGTAAGTACGGAGGAAAAATCAATATGTAGACGACATAAATTTATATTGTTCATAATTCCAGACTCTTATAAATGTGTTGCTTGCATTCATCGTACTTATATTCATTTTGTATGTAGATATCTTATATGTATACTAATAATGATTGATAACTTACTTGAAAGGTAATAGTAAGAAACGAACTAACTAAGCCGTTGTTCGCTCATTCCCCTATATTTTTTTTTTACAGGTTTCTAGTAAGCAAGGATTGGGATAAGCTTAAGAGCAAAGTATAAACTGGAGATAGGATTGACAATGTTGGAGTTGATTGAAAAGTGCATAGTGGTATAGAAACAATTTATATAAAATATATTCATATGATAGGATTATGTAGTAGTTCTTGTAAATTAGTAAGTTGCTTTACCTTATCTTAATATTTGATAGGATATATCGATTCTCTGTAGTTCTGATAGACTGTGGCCTATCAAATATCCATACTATAGTCACTTATAATTTATAGTAAGTTAATTAATTAAAATTGAAAACCTTAGTGACTAATTGGTTAGAGTCTTATAATTTCTAACTTATAAGGTAATTTTCATATCATGAGTATACACGTAATATGAGAATTTTAAATAATCCTACTACACCCCCTTTAAAGTCATGATAGAACATGCCACAACTAAAATGGCAAAGACTAGAAGAGACTTCATTCCACCTAAAAACCAAGGATCACTCCTAATCAAATCTCTCTTTCACTAGGATATTTAGGTGTTGTTGCTAGAGTAAGGTCTTGCAGAACCTGTGTGCTATTTACAGATGAAACATAGAAAGGAATTCTAGCTTTTATTTTTTCTTTTAAATTTGTCTTCATTAAATTATAGTTATTTTATATAGAGAGGATGAATCACTCTTCAACAACTCAGAAACATCTTCCTCTCCCGATTCTCATCTTCTACATAGATCTGAATTTTTGTATTGTTTATTTGTTATTTGTTAATGTTTATTACCTACAGTCATGAATCGTTCAAGCGCGTGTTCTCTCTGCCTTCACATCAGCCACCTAATATCTTTGGGGAGAATCAACATAAGAGAGGATTAAGTTTAGAGTGAAGGTTAAGTAAGGAATCGAAATTTTAAGGGAAGAATATAGAAGATTAACGTTATAATAAGTAAAAAACAGTCATCATAATGTTAATTTTTTAATTTGACTACTTGAAAATTCAATCTTTTTTTTAAACTTGATATCAAACGTAGATACTTTTATATATAATTTTTCTATTCTGATAGTTATAAATCATAGTTCTCACTTTCATTGTATTAGATATATCATTATTCCGAAGTGCTCTGAAAAATTCATTAAGCTAAAGAACTTTTGTCTGAAAATACAGATTGGATGATTTTGCCAGACAATTGCTTCTTCATGAAATTAAAGACATATTAACTTGAGTTCTGTTTAGCAATAGCTAGTTCTGTTCTTACTTGGCTTGCCCTTAAGATATTATATCCAAACAAATCCGACCGCAAGTGTAATTTAATCGAACGCTTGATATAAAACAGTATATTTTGGGGCATGAAGTTTGGTTTTTCCACCAATAGTACCTCGTCCATGACATCATCGATCGCGTTCTGCCGGTATGAAAAATATTTAATTTGTATTTCATCATGCTTTTTGTGTTTTCTCGTACAAGTAACCTTTTGCTTGAATAGGTTAGAGATGGATAGATCTAGAGCTCCATCCGTGAACTGGCATCAAATCAGCACGCTTGTTCACGGTCCCCAGCCTCACCCAAATCCATGGCTCTCGAATCGTCCATGGACCTTGCAGGTCGACAGGTTTAAGGTGGTTCATTGGCCCAGAACCATGGATTTGACAAGTTTACGATAGTTCATGAATAAAAAAATATATATTAATTATGGAAAAAACAAAAGAAGATAGAAAAATATAACTTACATTTGAATAACATTATTTCTATATCAATTAGGAATAATTATTTTTAATTCATAATATTTAATGTGTTATTATTAATCATATAAGTAATAGATATATCTCTAAAGTATGTCTAATTTAGTGTACATAAACTTTTATTCAAAGAGAGTTCTCAATTTTTTTTTTTTAACAATATAAAATAAAGACTAACTTTTTTCATTTATTGACATGACAACTCAATTTTTGGATATAATTTTGTATAAATATTCAACAACTCTTTTCACCCTTTTTAGAAAATGGTCTAAAAAGCTACATGATTTGTGGACTCAATTTTATATACATACATACATATACATATATATATTAATATAATATAAGTTCATCTTTTCTAGAATAAAAGGGAGTGCGTGCCTGGCTCTAGAGACGGAAACATCAATTGGATAGGGAAAACTTTATCTCAACATAGATACGTCAGATTCTGGTACTGGTTAGATTATGTTACTTCATTTCCGTTTCAGTGTCATTTTCTTTCCAAAAGTATGGCAGCCACAATACAAAACAGTGGATTATCAAAGATCCAACTCTAGAAATAAGTTAAATATTGCTGCTCGTCAGCATAGACTTATTTTATCTGCATATAATTTTTTATTATCATGGCATTTTGCGAGTAAGTATGCATTGCTGGCTTCTTAAATTTTTCCATACATATCACATCAAATGCAATATATTAAGAAGAGAGCAACGAGAATAATATTTATTTACCTTCTTCAATATATTAGAAAAATGACAACAGTATACGTGAATTATTTGCTACTAGACCCCAAAGAAGAGTATATAGTTATTTATTTATTGTTAACAAGGACCATATAGTAAGTTAGTTTTCTCACTGATGGGTGAAAGCGACTTCAATTCATTAACTTAGTTTCATTGCATGCATACTTTACGTTGTCCAATACAATGGAGAAATGATATAAAAAACCGGATAATCTATTAGAATAATCTTTATATAAACTTACCTCCATTGACCTCTCTTATCAAATCGGACAAAATCTGAGCCCAATCAAAATAAAATATGTTGACGCCACACTAAAATACTCTTGGGTAAGTAATTAGGCGGCTCACAGGCCCCATGTGTTAAAATTTTTCGTGCTTTGTGTGTTTATGGCTTTTTCCGCGTCAAGTTCGTAACTGTCACTATGAGCCGCTAAAGCCAGGGGATATAACACAACCAATATTCAAGGTCATTTAGGCCGAATATATATATATATTAGTATAATTATATTCTAAATCCTAACACGTATAACTATACAAGCAAGCACTACATGGCTGGAATCGCTCCACAATTGAAAACAAGACTCTAATCTCACAACCTAAACAAAAGCTCAAACCTTAACAAGGAAAACCACACACCATGAATCTAAAAAAAAAACAAATAACATGTTAACTTTTAAGCATTCTAAGACTAAGTCCTACCTAGAAGTTAACTATGGGCTTATAGTCTATCCAATCAAGATCTCAAAAGAAATCATCAAATAAAAAAAAAAAAAGTTCTAGAATGGAAATAGAACATAAAATGATTAAGCCAAAAAGTTGATATAACTAGATAAGATCACTTATTTATAATAAATCGTAAAGTACGATATTTATATATATTTATCTATATATTTATATAAAAGAAAATATAAAGTGGACACATGATTAGAGTATCAAAATATATAATTTTACTAATCAATATAAAAATAAAGGAATACATACTTAATCGAAAAATATTATAGTTCGTAGAAATACGTAAGGAAAGACATATTAATAATGAGAATCTAAAACAGACATACTTTACAAATAATATAATATATTATATAATCACAATAACTATCATAATGAAAATATTTAAATCGTAATGCTATCATTATTAATAATAAGGTATAACAGTAATAAGATCGTATCAATATAAACCAAGTCGATACTTAAAATACATATATGATGCGGATATTAACGTACTGAACAACAAACCAAAAAATAGTGACCCAATATTAGATATAATAGGAAATGGAAATCCGACTTCTTAAACTAACATATACATAGAATATAACAGAGGAAAAAGAATTGACTTATTACTTAATTATTCATACAATAAGGATATCATATATAAAAAGAGAATATAAGTTAAACATATAATGATGATGTCAAAGTATAAGCTTACAAGCTAAAGTAATAAAATGATATGTATGTTCATAAGTAATACTTAAATCTCTAAAAAAAAAAAAATACATAAGGATAAACATAAGTGAAAACAAACATACTAACAATTGCCATCATATACCTCATAATAATAATAACCGTAATGACAGTAATGTAATGATAATGTTATCAATAATAATTTCAATGTATAACATAAAAGAATAGAATTGCAAATAGCTAAACCAATAACTAAAATAATACGTATATGATACAACAATCACCATACTCCACACTCAACAGAAAATAGCGACCCAACTCCACAATTATATATATCCAATAATTCAACAAGTGACACAAAATATAATAACAATTTTATATAAAATAATAGTACAATAAACTAGATAATTCGATTTACGTAAGAATCTATTTACTAGAAGAATAATTATTTTTTACCATAATCTAAGGAAATAAAAATAAAATAATATATTACATATACAATGCCAAGAAATGATATTGAGTTAACTCGTGGTAACAAATTGATATCGAATATGAACCTATTAGATATAAAAATAAAGAAATTATAACTCGTATAATAATATAATTAAATAATTAATAAATACTAAATTACTGGGGTAGCTCAGAATGTATGGAACTATAGCTACAGAAAGCCATCTGGCAAAAGGAAAATGGACGACAAAAGTATACGTGAATTTAATTTGGGGGTGAGGTTTGTCAGAATTGGATTGCAATGTCAAGATTGAAGAATTAAAGTGGGGTTCATAAACTAATGAGGTGAGTGAGGGGAGGGATTATAGAATTTAGGGTAGGTCTAATGTTGAAAGCTAAGGAAAGGGAATATGGGTGAGTGAAAGGGACAAATGGCAAAGGATTTGATGGTAGGTTTGACCATAAGAAGATGTGAAGGGATTGGGGTCTATTCAATAAGCAATTTAAGCAAGAGTAAGGGATGAGGTGGGGTATTAATAAGGCAAAAGGAATTCGAGGAAGAATTGAGGCTGGGAGTCTATGCATTAATGGCAAGGGAGATATAGTGTCTTTGAGGTTTGTCTAACCAAGAAAGAAAAAGAAATTAGGGGCAAGAGTAAGTAAAAGGAAGAAAAAAAAAAAGAAATAACCTGGGAGGAAAAAAAAAAAAAGGATCGTTGTGTTGAAAGGATATAAAAGATAATAAGGTAGGATTTAAAGTGTTCTAGATTATTCTAAAACATTTTAGAATATGGGATAGGTTTATATTAAATATGGGGAAATAAAGAATTAGCTAAAAAGAGAATAAATAATATTTATAAAAATAAGTCATGTGTAAAAATATTACAACATATATAATTAATACCAATAAAATATTTATACTTTATATGTAAAATAAAATTTAATCTATTTAATGCGTATATAAAATAATAGTTTTAGAAAAATAAAATCAAAACCTTAATTTAAACATTTATTCTATAAGATATGCTTTGGAATAAATCTAGAATTATGTGAAGTTTAATAAATTGAAAATTTTTCTATTAAGAAATAGTTTCTAACAATACGAGTTAAAAGAATTTTTACGACTTAAATAAATTGGTCCATTGACCTCTCTTATCAAATTGGTCAAAATCTAAGCCTAATCACAACAAAATATGTTGACGCACACTAAAACGCTCTTGGGTAAGTAATTATAACATGAAAAATAATAATTACATATACGAATTTTTTTATATGTTAAGCATATATCTATACACATTTAGTTTACACATTATGTACACAGTATGTATAACACAAATGTCTATACCATATATTGTATACACATATTTATACATATAGCATATCTATGTACATGCAAAAAACTTGTATAAGACATTTATGTAAAAAAATTGTAAAAATATTTTGTACGTATTTGTGAGAACATATATTTATCTTATAGAATTATATATACGTATCAATATGTATGTGTATAGATATGAATATTAATGCATAAAATATATATGTCCATATATGTTAGATGTATTTATGTACACACGAATATATATATATATATATGTATATATGTAGAAATATGTATAAATATGTACATATTTATATAAGTACGTATGTATGTGCAAATATGTAAACACAAATGTGTATAAACGTATACAAATATATGTGGAAATATATACGTACAAATTTATATAAATATTTGCACAAATACATGTGTACAAATATGTATAGATAGGTATTTGTATTTATGTGTAAATACATACAAATATATATATACCTATTTATAAATATTTGTACATATAATTATATAGATAGGGACATATATATACGTATTTATGTATGTATAAACATGCATATATGTACATGAAAATATATACATATTAATTTGTATAAATATAAGTGCA
This sequence comes from Lumnitzera littorea, assembly GCA_024138015.1. Classification (NCBI taxonomy): domain Eukaryota; kingdom Viridiplantae; phylum Streptophyta; class Magnoliopsida; order Myrtales; family Combretaceae; genus Lumnitzera; species Lumnitzera littorea. Next base: position 11,942,726 of record JAMXBB010000004.1, read on the forward strand.
AATATATATGTACAAATATGTATAAATAGGTATATATACGTACCTATCTATATGTATGCACATGAAAATATGTACTTATAAATTTGTATATATATATGTAAAAATATATACATATAATTATGTATAAATAGATAAATCTATATATGTATGTATAAACACATACCTATATGCGTGGAAATATGTACATTTGAATTTGTATAAATATACATACAATGATACTAATATATATAAATAGATATACAATATACATTCCTATTTATGTATGTATAAACATATATGTATGTAAATGGAAATATGCACATACAAATTTACATAAAATACGTGCAAATGTGGATACAATATGCATACCTATTTACATGGGTAAAAACATATACGTATTTATGCAAAAATATATACATGAAAATCTGTGAGTACAAATATGTGTAAATAGGTACATATTTGTGTACGTATGTATAGCATCTAACATATTTATATGTATTTGTATATAACATATTTGTTTTTATTCATGTAACATATATACATATAACAAATTTGTATAAATATGCTATAGACATTTATGCATAGATGCATACATTTAATATATTGAATTTATTGATTTTATATTATATGTATATTATATATATAATTTGAAATTTTATCTATAAAAGAACAACAAAAAAAAACAATTAACTATTAAGAAATAGAGAAAGACATTCCATTAATAAAAAGTAAATTTGTTAATTAAATAAAAATTAAGAAAAGAAAAATGGAAAACAGAAACAAAGAAAAAAACAACAATAAATTTCGTTGAACAGTAGAAATGAAGAGTTTGACATTTTGCTACCGTTAGGATTAGGTAAAAAGGGCGAAAACTAGTATTGAAAGCCTCACCATTAATAATATGCTTATTGCTACCAATGGATTTCTTCTATTCTAATGTCCTATCAATCTTGACGTCTCATATGCCCGTCACTCCAATCTCTATGTTTCTACTACTATCACACACTTTCTTCACAATGGTCATCATTTCACTCCCTTTCATTCATAACATCCATTTGCATATTTCTGTTTTGATTTGAATGTATAACTATCTTATATCTATCTAGCCTTTTTGAAACGCCTCTTTCACATCTAATGTTTAGAAGTCGTCGATAATCACTATCAATAATGGCTATATGTGAATTACTATGCATTGGATCACCAATGAATGACTGTTGCAGAAAAGTATAATAGCTTTTATTTTCTTCCCCCAATCCTCCATAAGCTAGGTAATTGCCAACAACCTCATAGACATCACTCGTACATAGAACATCCAAATAGTGTTCAGCATTAGTGTTAACAATGCCTCCAAGAAAATAACGATAGTCTGACCGTTGAAGGTTACATTCGATTCGATTTGCGATGGAAACTTCTTCCACATCTACTATATCTACCATGTTTTTAACTTGGTAGATGTGATTTGACCCTCATGTCGCAAGAATCCAATATGAAATCAATGTAATGTGTGCTTCTAAAAGGAAGCTTACCATGTTTTATAACATCAACAAGGGCAATCACAAGAACAAGGACAAGGAATACCACCTCTCGACTACCCAATGAGGTGAAATTTAACTTATAAGATGCTCGCACATGCGTACAAGGTAAAGGATGGTCTATCCCCTTTCTATAACTATTTTATAGCCACTAATCCTAATATCATCTTCAATAAGATGATAGAAAGGGATATATATATATATATATGAAGACATTCCTGAAGTCCCTGACGGTGACCAAAAACCTGTTTAACTCATAATACGTCACGAGCAATCTCGTTCTCCTATGCTTAGTTGACATATTGGACATATTAATGAAAAACCAAAGTATTCCTATCCTCTGATCGATTATAAGAGGTATGATTCAAAAACTCAAGAATTACTTTAGCTAATTTCCTTTCCTTTTCTATGTGGCAACAATGTTAGTTCTACGATACAACTTTTTCACCACCTGTGATCTCTTTCGAGAGTTCTAGTAAAACATTAAGGTTGAAATTGCTGATTATCAAGTAATTGCACTTGATGACAAAAGTTACAGCATTCATCCCAACCAATGCGACCTAGTAGTCATGTATCTAGTATACATTTTAAATAAAGTAAACAATTTGCGAGAAGTAACAAAGATACAAGGAGCAGCTTTGATGTTGGTAATGAATTTGTAGAGCTATTGGTGTATAAGGTGCAACAACGGGTAGAGATGGAGGAGGATGATTTCGATGATCTCTCTCGGTGGTTAAGTAAGGTGTATGTTATGCCAATCTATTCCCTAATGGTTTAGGATGTTCATAGGCTTCTTTCAAGTCAACTTTCACTTAAGGTGCACAAATTCTTAACCCTCTACCGCCTTTCACTCAATCCGAAGATTGTCAAAACCTACATGTGCTTAAAGGATTGGACTAATGCTCAAGATCGAAATCAAGGGAAATATCCGTATTCTTCAGTTCCAAGTTGTGATAGTGATACGAGGTTCAACAACTCAAATTCAATATCGAACATTATATCAAGTGATAGCGAGGATAATGAGGATGATTGTGTCTAACTTATATTTCTATCAGATTTTTAAATATTTCTTTTTCTTTTTTTTTTTTAATATTCCAATGACATTAGCTAAATTTTGTTTGATACCATAGAAACTTATTAATGAAAATGTCGGTTAATGCTCTCCTTCATTTTACCTTTTTTGCAAATGGTTTATCCTAATAAAAAAAACTTGTAATGATATCAAACCATTTTAATATATAAAAAAATTTAAAATCGAAGATATATTTACTAATTAAGATCTGAATACAATTACTACATAATT
>JAMXBB010000004.1:11968436-12011735 GCA_024138015.1 Lumnitzera littorea
TTTGTGTACATAATTATCACATGAGTGAAAAGAAAAGAAAAACACATGGGCTGCTGCTAGTGTAGCAAGCAAACACATGGAGAAGAGAGAAAATAGAAAAGGAAAAAGGAAAAGAAAAGAAGAAAGAAGGAAAAGAAAAAATCAGAAACTTCTAAACATAAAAATTATAAATTTACTAATTATAGAATAATGTTGAATTTTTATAAAATTTATTAATTTAATTATTAACCATTATATTTATAATATTTAGAAATTGTCTTAATGTGTTCGTCAACGATTTTACGCGATTACACGTATAAATCCTTAATTATAAATCCTTAATTGTATTAAATTAAGGTTTTATCACTATAAGGGCATAATTATTCATTTTATAAGCTTAAAATTATAGTTTTAAAAGTTTCGTTAAGTTTTGGTTCAATCTTGGGTATTTATGCGTATATAGGGTTTAAGGTTTTCGTACGTGATTTAAGTTTTGATTAAAATTTTAGGGTTTTCATTACTTATAATATATTCAAATTTATAATTTGATAAAATTTTTATTTTACTTAACCTTAACGACTCCTAAAGTTATCTACAATACCATGGTTTTATTCTACTCTTAAATAACTAAATTCGTGGGGTTTACATATTTCATTTGCTTTGGCTATGACCTTAGTCCTCTTCGAACATTTATGTAGCAATAGATGATCCCTTACATAGAGGTAAATTACATGGTTTCTTGCATCGATTAAATCCTCATGTTAGGCTAATCTATAGCTAAAGTGGTTTATATTCCTAGAAAGTTTTTTCTTTTTTATTTAACATGACCAAATATTATCATAATAATCATTAAGAATTGTGATTATATATGTTATTCAGTTGCAAGCGATAGCGAGGGACAAAGATATGGCATCTAATTACTATTTGGACGTAGCTAGCCATTACGAATAATGCTTGTAGAAAATGAAAAAAAAAAAAGTATTTCCATCAAATTTCATTTATATTATTTTCTATGGATAGTAAACCATGGCCACAAAAATTCTGCCACCCTCATTATCTTCCAACACCACTTAACATTAAAATCCATTAATATTTACCGCTCATGAGATCAACAAAACAATGTTGGATAATTATATAAAAGTAAAACTTTGGTTGTAGCAAATGTCTCTAAGAAGTCTTAAAAACAATTTTCGTCAACATACTCTTAATTTAATCAGAGATGATGGAATCTTTCGAACATTATCGAACTTTTGCATAGATTTGTTCGATTAAACAAACCATTGTCTATATATATCGTTAACTTCAATTGAACCCATAACTAACTTATGACCATTTACTCCACTAAATGGAATAATGAAAGAATGGAATTGAAATTCCTAATGAATGGAATAACAATAATATTTATTATGTTGTTTAGTTGGATTAAAAAATAACTTAATTATAGATATATAATAGAATTTCAATGACTAAATTATCTTCAGTTTATCTTATTCCTCAACTAATCTTGAAGTAAAGTAGTGGTAGTAGCAGTAGCGGTAGCAACGACAGTGGTGGTGGTCATGGTGACGGTGGCGATGGTGGTTAGTAGTAGTGATAGCAGCAATGATGGTGCTGGTAGCGATGGTTGTGGTGGATGAAGAAAATGGGCAAGGGGGGTCTTTTTTTTACTTGAAATTGAGATTCTTAACTTTCGTCAAGAAATCCCTAATCCTAATTTTTAGGAACTGAAATTCATATGGGAAAGTAAACATTGTAATAGAGAGGGAGTAAGGGATAAAGAGGGAATGGAATTGGGATTGCTCTTGAGTGAATATACCTTTTATGTTTCACTTGTACATGTCATTGAAAAGATGATTGGTCATATGAGGCTGACAAACTCAATTATGTTCCATACTAATTTATAAAGCCCTTTTTTGTTTTGTAGCAACAAGCAAATATGGACTTGCAATCAAATTACTTTTAATGTATGGTATATGTTTTTGTGGCTATACAAACTAGATTTGAATTACCTATTCGATGTAGTATATATCCAATATTTACACTCATATGCATAATATTAAGTAAAATAATTAAGAAGGAAATGAAAAAGGGAATACTTTAATACCATAGAAAAAATATAGATGGAAGTATATGAACTAAGAAGAACTTATTTAGCAGTGAAGTAATGATAAAAGTTGTTCTAACCCGATAAGCTGAGGATTGGTAGGAAAATAGTAAGAGTTAGATTGAAGAAACTTATAGTGAAGCAAAAAGGCCTGATCAATTTAGTAGTTTGAAATAGAATCTTAATCAAAAGAAAAAAGGGTTTTGTTATCTAGTTAAATACCCTCAAGAATGGTATTGTTGCAATGATTGAAGAACACAACAACTACTAACAACAACACAAATAGAACTTCACTGTAACTTCATACACTTCCTTTTAGAATTGTGCTTTGATAACACCAAGTTGAAGCGCTTCTAGGGTTGTATACATGGAGAAGCATCACAACGAATCAAAAAATAAAGGAAAGCAAAGGAGTTTACAAAAACCGTATAGCTACCAATTGGATATGAAGCACCAAATGGTCTTACTTGGCCTAATCTCTACTTAATATGACATACAAGTTAGGATTAAGGTCATTCACCACTACTCCTTGCTAAAGGAAACATATTATAGTTAAGGAAAAGAGAAGACATGGCTAAGTACTCTCAAAGGGGTAAATTTTAGTGTTCAATAGTAAGGTGATATGATGTCTACTTACACATAAATGAGGTTTATATACTACCCCTACTAGGGTCACATGCATATAAGCAAAAGATAAAAGGGGTAAATTACTAATGCAATATGTAAGACATACCAAAAAGAATAAAAAGGACAAATGCTATATGATGTATGGAAGAAAGAAACATTCTTGAATGTCATGTTAGAAGACAAGTGTTGGTTTAGTGTTGATGATCTGATGCCTGGCTACTATTGCATAGGTAAGCTCTTTGACAGCTTTGTAGTTGTTGGAATCAACTAAAAAAAGGTAAGGGAAAAGGTAGAAAACTTGCTTGACCTAATTTGGGGTAGGTCAAAGCTCGAATGTAAGGTATGGATGGAAGTCTCTTCAAGTTGACAATTGGGTAACTTAGCTTTGGTCAAGCGCTTAAATAGCTTAGCTTAGAAAGAGTCCTAGTATTCGACAGTTTGGGTATTTCCTTGAATAAAGTTAAAGCACGACACTTAGGTTGGATAAAGTGAAGTAATCCCTCATTGGTAATGGAATCATTATACTTGAATAGTTCTCGAGTTAGTACTCATTGGGTGAGTCTTAATAGTCCTCTAGCTTAGTTGCAGGTGATGGGTCCAAGGGGATGATTCCTATCAATACCTAAACTCATTCTGAATATTTTAAGCAAGGAATGCATTTGTAATCTCTGGATTAGTTCTAATGTTATTCAAAAAGCATCTGGTAATAACATTACTATTGACCTATGAATGATCCTAATTTATCAATAGATTGATATACGTATGTAGTTCCTTAAGGATAGTAATCACAAACAAACCCAATAGCTTCTACTTGTATGTTCATAGCCTCTACTTAAATTCATTGTCCTTCTTTGTGCACTAGATTGACCACATAGTTTTATTTGATTCAAGAACCTGAAAGTTACAATGGTATCTAGTGTTATAGTTCTTCTTTGCTTCTTAGAGGTCTGCCTTCATGTTTAACTGCATTTTTTGGCTCAATTCATTATTGTTAGATGTCTTACTAAACATTGCATTTTGTTTCGCTTTAAAGGCGATGTATGCATTATCACTGCTAGTGTCAAAGAATGGGATCTAATCTCTAACAACCATCTAGTTCATCATGATACTCGAGATTGAGTCAACATTTGTATGGATACAGAAGAATACACCATAGGTATATTACTTCCGACTACCTCAAAATCCATCCCAATGCTACCCTTATCATCTTCTTCATTAGCAATGGTATCATCTTTCTCATCTCCCCCTCATCATCTTTGATAGGCCGTGGTAAGGAAGGATAAGGTCGACTATATCTAGGGAATGAGTTCGAGCTTACAGAAAGCTTGAAACTGATGATGGAATGCTTAAAGGTAAGTGAAACCCATCATAAACTCTTAGGATGTGACACACCAAGGAATTACTGAAGGCTCATGAATCAACTTGATATGATGCATGAGTTAACTCAGTGAGGCTACTTGCTGCTTAGCATTATTGAAGGGATAGAATAAGAGTGAGCTAAGTAAGCAAATAAAGGGATGTTCACTAGCAAGGAAGTAGCATATTTACTAATTGTTAAAGGATAAAAGATGATTCTTCTAGCTACAAAAGAGAGGGTATTTCTATCAAAAATCGAGGGTAAACCTACTGAATATGGAAAAGACAAAAGGGTAATGTCTAAAACAAGTAACATAAAAGGAATGTTAAAGGGTATAAATGAAAAATCAAGAAAGTGTTTGATTTGTCTGGCAGGTTCCATCATGTGAGTACTTAGATACGTGCTTAGCAACTACAGGCAAGTTTCTAGCAGAAACAGACAAAAGAGTACTGCTAGCTTAACTATTGCTGAGTTAAGTTATAGATTCTTTAGAGGTAAATTTAGCTGAGACAAGCTTTGGGTAACTCGAAAATAGGTCGACTGAGGTAATAGGTGAGTAAGCCGAGCTATCAATCAATTGCTCCTTAGGTCGGCAATCAAAGAGAATGGATAGGCATGGACAAGTTTGGAGTGGAAATGGTAGCAGGTCAGGGGATTGGAGCAACTCATATTCTTCTTATGTGGGTTGGTAAAAGAGGATGCACTTCACGAAGTTCTTGAGACCTCAGGCTCGAGCTTGGATAAGGTTCTAGTGGTTTGATTCCTATCATCTCCTTAGAGTTCATTAAGATTTGGGATTGAATCTAACTGGTCCTCGCTTTGTTTTTCTTCTAGTCGATAGAGGTAGAAGTAGGCAATATTGAATACGTTAGACACTTTAGGGTCTTTAGGTAGCTCTACTCGATAGGCGTTGTTGTTGATTTTCTAAAGAATCTTGAATGATCCTTCAACTTGGGCTAATAGATTATTTTTCCTCTTATTAGGAAACCTTTTTTTGCTTAAGTAGAACCATACTTAATCACCGAGCTAAAACTGCTTGGTCTTCTTTCCTTTTCCTTTTCCTTTCTCCTTCAATTTCCTAGTAACTCAGTTAATTTATCAAGCAACTTTCTAATAGATTTGTTGGAAGGACTGAGATTTGGTTCTTGCTTGTAGGTCTTCTTAGCTAGGCGATCGCATTGGGGTATGATCGAGGGGTAGTTCAAGGTTAAGGTCGTATATGACCTCAAATGGTATATGCTTAGTGGTATCATGTACTGCTTTATTGTAAGCAAATTTTACTATGGGTAGACATACATCTCAATCGACTAAGTTCTTCCTCACTGCAGCTCGGAGTAGTGAACCTAAGGTGTGATTGACAACCTCTATCTTACCATAGGAAGGCATACATCCCAATAAGCTAAGTTCTTCCATATTGCTAAAAGGAAGCTTGGTTCCCATCTAAAGCTAGAGTGCTCTCCATAAATAGCTTAAGAACTTTAGATCTCAATTTGATATTACACTCTTCAGCACTCTATGTAAGTGAACAACTTCTTGCAAAAACAAAGAAACAATAGTCGAATCATCATTAGTTTCGTTAGTTTTAGTATAGGGCACAAAGAGTGCCATTTTGTTGAATTTGTCCATAATGACCATCATAGAATCTTTGCCTCAGATAGTTCGAGGTAATCCTAAGACAAAATACATGCTTAAATTGACCCATGGTTTGGTCAAGACAGTTAGAGGCATAGCTCTCCCTTGCATAGCATTACTCTTTGCTATCTTGCATATCGCATAACTCTTTATGATATAGTCCTCTTCATGCCTCATCTTAAGCTAAAAGAACCTTGAATTCAGTAGTTCCTAGGTCCTCTTTTCTCTAAAGTGTCTAGAAAGTTCATTAGAATGAGCTTCTCTTACTAGCAACTCCCTCAAATAACAGGTAGGCACATACAACTTGCTACCTTAGAATAGATATCCTTCTTCTACATGATAGTCATCTACTATCCTTCCTTCCTTACAGCATCCAAATATGGGACCAAAATGGAGGTTTTAAGGGTATTGTTCCTTGATGCTCACAAAACTTAACAACTTGATCTGTAATTCTGTAACAAGAAGGTGTCTTCTTGACAAGGCGCCGTCAACCACATTAGTTTTGCCTTGTTTATATTTGATTACAAAATTGAATCCTTTTAGAAATTTGACCCATCAAGCTTATCTCTTTAGAAGTTTAGTATGACTTTAGAGATATCTCAAGGACTCGTGATTAGTGTAAAGGACAAACTTTGTTGGCAAAAGGTAATGTTGCCACACTTGAAGAGCTTGAATTAAAGCAAGGAGTTCTTTGTCATATATAGAATAATTTAATTGCGATCCTCTCAACTTCTTACTATGGTATGCAATAGGTCAGCTCATTGGACTTCAAATTGGCTTGCTTCTCCTTTGTCTTCCTACATGCTAGGCAATTATTATAGCCTCATCTAAAGTGATGAAATGTTGTAACTTTACTATATCTCATATTTCTATTTTTAATCTAGTAAAAAATCTGGAGCCTCTCCAAGTTGAGGGCTTACTGACCTTACATTGGATCATAAGCATTTGAAATTCTCATACGTACTCATCAATAGTTAGGTTTTCTTACCTTAGCTCTTGAAGTCAAGTAAAGGTGTCTTGTAGATAAGTATCTGGTATAAATTTGGCTTTGAGGAATCTTTTCAATTTGGGCCAAGTATTAACTTCCCTATACTTATCTTGCCTCGTCATAGTTTGAAAGTTTCTTTACCACATTGCAACATATCTTGAGAACTTTACAGCAGCAGTTCTTACCTTCTTATAGTCCTTGTATTAGTATTAGTCAAAGACTTAATCCACTTTCTCCTCTTAATTAATGCAGTCATCAGCATCTCCATAACCATTGAAGTTAGAAATTTGAAGCCTTATATGGTCGAAAACTCGAGGTGCTCGTAATCTCTCTTCCACTTCATTATACTCTTCTTTAGTCTCTTCATTAACTCCACTTAGGTCTAGTCTCATTTGAACATGCCCTCTGACTTCTCCAACTCCTCCACCTCAATCTTGTTGAGTTAGGGCTTATCCTTAGGTAGGTTATGCATTACAAATAGTAGTACCATCTTTGGGGTTAACTTGGGGGGTGTTGTAATTGGGTCCAGTAAGTTGGGATGCTAATGTGTAAATAGTTTGCATCAACTTAGCTATTAGGTGAGTTACTTCACTAAACCACTCATCAGAACTTCTACGAGTATTTTGGAGTTGTCTACTAGGATTGATGATACCACTACTATCATTTCCAATACCAACATCAACACTCGAATCAGTCATTCTTACTTCACTTCATACTCTCAATAACAACAAACTTACAATCCTCAATTAGTCAACACACCAACTATATAAGGTATGTGCAACTTTTCTTCATAGTAAGACCAATGTGTCTTACTACAAGGACTTAACACTACAGCTAACTAGATTGATTCTCACATATAAACATATAATAACTTCTTGCTCTATTTTCCATAGCTTGAAACAGAGCATAACAGGGTATCACACAACAACTTCCTCCAAGAGAGATGGTACCACTTCCACTTTTTACTAAGATATTATAGCTAATCCTCATATAACCACAACATACTTTCATAATAGTACTATACACAATACAGCAATAACATAGTTCAATAGCAGCTTACCTACTAGGAACCTCTATTCTAATACCAAGATGACAGGTTGTGCTAAGGAAGGATAAGGTCGGCCATATCTAGGGAATAGGTTTGAGCTTGTAGAAAGCTCAAAACTAAAGATGGAATGCATGAAGCTAAGCAAAACTTATGCTCAGCTCCTAAGATATGATGCACTAAGAAACCGTTGATGACTTACAAATCAACTTGATATGATGTACGAGTTAACTTAATGAGGACACTCGCCCCTTAACCTTGCTTAAAGAATAGGATAAGAGTGAGTTAAACAAATAAACAAAGGAACATTCATAAGCAAAGGAATGTAGTATATTCAGTAGTTGTCAAAGGATAAAAGATGGCTCTTGCAACTACAAAATAAAGGTATTTATACCCAAAAATCTAGGACAAACATATTGAATATGGAAAAGACAAAAATAGTAATGTCTAAAACAAGTAAAGTACAAGGAATGTCAAAAGGTATAAATGAAAAATAAAAAAGATGTTTGATTTATGCTGTAGATTCCATCATTTGGATGCTTGGACACGTGGCTGGCAATTAGAGGAGAGTTTCTAGCAAAAACAGATAAAAGACTATGGTCTACCTAACTATTGCTAAGCTAAGCTGTAGATTCCTTAGAGGTGAATTCAACTTGGACATGTTTTGGGTAGCACGAAAATAGGTTGATTGAGCTGAGCTGTCAATTTAGTGCTCCTCAAGTCGACAATTAAAGATAATGGACTAGCATGAAAGTGTTCAACTTGAAAATGATAGCAGGTCGACGGATTGGAGCAGCTTGAATTCTTCTTATGTGGGTGGATAAAAGAGGATGTGTCTCACCAAATTCTCAAGACCTCATGCTTAGGCTCAAGTTAAGGGTCTAGCAATTCAATTCCCATCAATCTTCCTTATCATCTCCTTTGTCATTATTATCAAAACCCATGCAATCCTCTCTAGATCAAGACATATGTTGGGTCTTCTTGTAAGATTGACTCATATTCTACATTAAGTTGTTCTTCGCTTACATTAATGTTGACATCTTCGTCTTATACTATGGGTTCGATTGTAACATGTGGTTAATTCGCATAAGACATTGGAAAATTAGGTATGGTAGATTGCACTTGTTGTGTTGTAATGTTTGAGGTATTTCCATGAAAAGTAGTATCTTTGAGATGCACATTAGACTGCCTATGAGTCCTAACATATATTTGTTTTATGTAATCTTCATCGAATGTTTTTGCCATCCCAATGAAATTCTCTATGTCATTATCATCTTTGATAGCTATCAAATAAAACATACCCTACCTTGATAATATAGAGGTTGCTTATGCACAATCTCTACCACAGAAGTATTTATGTCAACACTATTACCAATCGTATGTAAAAGAATGACTATAGTTTGCATCCTCCTTTATTTTCAACTTCTTAACTAACTCCCTATCATACTCCATATTACCATTCACAATATTTCCATGTGCATACACAATGATTTTGATGTAACCTACTATTTTCTGCCTAAGTATTCAATGGGTTATCAATTAGTTAGTAGTAGCAATGCACAAAATTTACATACCATACTTTGCTATTTAAGCTTAAAGATAGACTAAGTTATCTGTACTAAAATTATCTTAACATGACTTTCACTAAACGCCTTGTGTACATTTCATAAACAACAAACCTCTTACGCTTAACAATTATTGTATGCAATATCTTGCATTTACTCTAACAAATTATGCATTGCATTCGCATTTTAGTACATAAAAAACCCTACATTTGAACTATATAGACAAATTTATAATACATTGTAAACACTTAAATTAGACATGAAAAAATAATTTTTTCAATGAAAATAAGTTAACGTAGAAGATTGAGTAAGTTATACTTACTGATTAGTTAAAGATTGGGTGTTTCTAGCCAAGGAAGAGAGAGAGAGAGAGAGAGTTTGCACAATTAAAGTATCTATAGAGTGAGTTTAAAAGTATGCTGTGGTGATTTTGGTAGCCTTATGTAATGTTTGTTTTTAAGATAAGTGGGGATGGAGGCAGGGTTTGTATATATAAGGAAACTAAAGTTACATGAGGAGGTATGTGACTTTTGTTTATAAGGAAGTTGCTGACTTCTTTATGTTATTTGTACAACTAAAGTCATATGTGACTTCTTTGTTATATTTACACAAATAGTCTTTTTTTTTTTTATAAGTTTTGCACTCTACATGTAACTCCACTACTCTATTATTGTAATATCTTTCTAGAGGGCCTATTTTCATAGTATTTTTTTGAAAAAGAATCCATTTACTTATGAAACTCATGCTTTATAATGAATTCTTCATGTTTTCTCTCTAAACCTTTGCCACTCTTTTTTCATTGTAACCTCTACATGTCTCTTAGCAACAATTGGGTAAGAATTCCCTTTTATCGATTTTTCTCTCCTATAAGAAGGTTTCATAGCTTTCTACACCATATTTCCCCTCAATCAAGTCAAGAGGTAGGCTATCATGTATTTAGGAGCTTTCTTTCCTTTTTTTTTTTTTTTTTGAAATTTTAAATCATTTTCTTTTGTCCAAATCATTCATCCTAAAGATTATTTTGGCTTTCGACTACATTGGATAATCACTAATATGGTTATTCTCATTCTCAAAGTGCATGTATCTCCATCTTCTTACTCTTTTCTTGTTCCTCAATTCCTTTACTTCATAACCCCAGTTAATTTGATTGAATGGTTTTATTATGTATTAAATGATGATCATGTTTGGCATTTCGGAGGAAGCCTTCTTACTTTCATGCTCAAATTTGCTACCGAGAGTTTAAAGTCCTTCCATACACTAGTGCCATAATCACCAACGATATTCCATTTGTTGATCATTATTTCCCCTTGGATTAGTGTTAGGGTTTACAAAGGTTTATATGTTTTCTATTTACATTGTGTTTTGAAAAGAAAATTAGAATAGTAGTTTGGTGCATGCACAATGTTCGGTGAAATGCGTTAAAGAAATTGGTTCCTAATGATTTGAAGATCTACATTGAATCAATGGGTAGACTATGGAAACCTTGGAAAAATGACATGTCGAATATTACAAAGCAAGCCTCTCTCTAGTTCTCCCTTCCTCAAACATTTCAAAATACAACTTTTCAAGACACCCACTAGTTGTTCCCATCTTTGAAAAAGGTATGCATCTTAGGCAGTTTGTTTTTTCTCCTTAACCTCTCCATGTTGACACTTTTTTAAGAGAATTTCTTGAATACTTTTGTTGTGAAGTGGTTAACACATTTGATCATGTTTTATTTGTTTATTTGTTACAATTATCATATCAAAAAGGCTCCAAAGCGGTAATTTGATGAGTTCATAGCTTCAGGTGATTACCTTTTTTTCTCTTAATATAGGTTGTCAATTTTTATCTTTATATCCTTTGTAGTTCTTTCATGGATGGTATACTTGCTCCTCCTTAAAACGTTATTTTACAAGGATTTCATCTCGCGTTTTATCGGGGAGCTTTCATCTCTATATCCTCTGCAGAAAATTAGTTGGGTTATTTTAATATTAGTCCTGCATGTATATTAGTTGGAATAAGCTAACATTTGAAATCCAGTATTTAATAAAATTTTTTCCCCAAAGATACTTACGTAATTAAATGAGCGGTTCTATTTCATATATGATGGAGGTGTAAAGTCAAGCGATATAATATTTTGTTGGAAAATATTCCATTCATGCATCATAGTGGAAATCACCAGCATTCCACTCAAGCTACTGTTCCACGTTATGACTGTTATCGATCAATTCAATAATAAACCTCTTCAAAATGCTTTTCCAGGAATTGTGCTCGTTGGTCTTTCCTTCTAGTATTTCCTCCATAACTATTTAATAGGTGATTTATTATTTAAACGTTTTGCATTTAATTAATTGAAGGCTGTATGTTGCATACAAGTAGCCTAGTTTTATAACATCTTTTGCTAAATGTTTGATGATATGATTGTAAAGAGTTTTATATCCTTATGATTGTCATTCAAATATGAAAGGAAAAGTAATTAAAAGGAAAAATAACTTTGCCAAATAGTTTTCAATAAACTTATGGAATTAACATGATACACAAATGGAACACTGAATTCTCTATGGTAATTATGTATTGTTTTATCACTAGTAGGGTTAGCCTTTCGATACTTTGTGTTATTTGTAATATTTTAGGCATGCTTTTCATTTATCACTTTTAAAACAAGGCCTATTCCAAAATTTTCTCTTCCATTGTTGCATAAGACTTTCAATTTTTAAAACCTGTTGTATAAACATGCTTTTAATATTGTGGGCATGCTTTTTATTTGTTGATATGCAAAAAAATACAACCTCGATGATTATAGAAATCTTATTAAAACTGGATGCATTCCTTTTAATGTGTTATGTGGAGGGAGACACTGTATGTATAGTGTCATATACACCAATTGCAAAAGCTGGCATATGCCTTAGAATGCTGGTCGGATAATCTGAAACTTAACATGATTATCTTTATTTTACAGAATCAATCATGATATGAAGACGATTGAGAGTAATGAGTAAACTTTAAGTTGGAGAGAATTTTCTTAATTGAATTTGTCAAAATGTTTCAAAGTCATACCTTTAATAGTTTAACCAGCTTAAGATTACCATTAGGAGAATATGATCAGCAATAATTGATAAAACTAAGACCCTTTAACATTAATAACTATTCTTTTAGAGGGACTTTCTCAAATAATTTTTCTCTTCATCTCTCTTGTCTCTTTCACTTTTGAGTTCCCACCCCCCCACCCCCCACACCCCCCAAAAAAATAAATGATTTAATCATTGTAAAGAACATTTCAAGAGTTTGGGGGTAAGGCCCTTAATCAGTAAAAAGCAGAGAGATTAATGGGCAATATCTAATGTACATGATAGTAATAAAATTACATACAATACCAATAATGTCTTGCATTTTTACACCAATCCATTTTCTAGTTTGCATAAAGAGGTATTGTGACATGAAAATAGTAATCCAATTCAAAATGCTAATTCTAAGTGCGCCATCCATTTTTTCATTATTATATATTGATCTTTTTAATTTATCAGCACAAATTCTAATAGATGGGTGAGATAAATATTCCCCTTATAATCTTCTCTATCATGGATGGGTTTCTTTGCAAAACTCGAACCATCCTTTTATAGGAACACCTCAAAACGTAGAAATAAAAATAACAACATGCATGTGACTCCATAGAGAAATATTATGCAGTAAAGTGCAAAATTATTGCAAATTGATTATTATTAACAAAAGAAAAGGATAACGACAGATATCTCATTAAAACATAAAACAAAATATAAGATGA
This sequence comes from Lumnitzera littorea, assembly GCA_024138015.1. NCBI lineage: Eukaryota > Viridiplantae > Streptophyta > Magnoliopsida > Myrtales > Combretaceae > Lumnitzera > Lumnitzera littorea. Next base: position 11,981,497 of record JAMXBB010000004.1, read on the forward strand.
ATATATAATAACAAAAGATGGAAATATAAGAATTCCAAAATTTGGGAATAATTACAAAAGAAGTTCCAAAGTTATGAAAATTATCATTTTATATTAAGAGATTAGAAGAAGTTCCAAAAATTACGGAACAATTACAAAAGGAAATTACGAAATTATGGAAACCTATCATTTTAAAGGATAAAGTGAGTAAAAACTGCCATCCTTAGTTGAATTACAATAAAATCTCTCGTTATCTGGTAGCATGTGCATAAATCTTATTTAAATAGAGAGAAAAAGGAGAAATTTTTTGAGAAAATAAGGTATGAAACACCATATACCCTCTTGCATTTTTATAATATAGAATGGTAAACCATTTGGCATTTACTTAAGGAAAAGCATCCCAAAAAAACACCTAGCGAAAATTTTATTAAAATATGTTATAATGTTAATAGAAATATCCATAAGCTATTAAACCAAACCAATTTTGCACTTTAATTTTATATATCATAATCTTTGAATTAAATGTACTTTTTAATGAATTACAGTCTTAAGAGTATGGTGCCTAATTTAGATGTGATGCTCATACATAGAGATGTGTAAACGGGTTTTGGCTCGTGAGTCAACCTATTTAACCTACTTTTAAAGTGGGTTTAAGTTAGATTTTTTCAATCCGTATAAAACGGGACGTTTTAGCCCAACCCGTTTAACCCACGGGTTTTAGTGGGCTAACCTGTAACAGGTCGGGTTGGCTCGCTCTTTATTAAGAAAAAAAAAAAAAACCGGATTTGAGAAATCAAGTTAGCAAAACAAGTAGTAGACAGACACGCGACATACACAATTTCACTTTCTTTACTTTTTATCAAACCCTAACCTTAAGTCACTCACTCTTCCTCTTCTCTCTTCTCCTTAATTAATCAGTACAATCCCATTCGCTATTTGCTAGTTGCCACCGATCAGGCGATCACCATTATCTCTCTAATCTAAAGTCAAGTATCGTCACTGTCCTTTATGTATAAGCATCCTCTCTCTTGTTATCCTTTATTTGTATTGCTGTGCATGTATGTGCTATCCAGCATGTGTGTGTTGTTGCCAATCACCATTCATATGTATATTATTGACTATTATGTGTGTGTATGCTGTTGTAGACTTGTAATGTTGTTGGGGTTGCGTGTTGTGTGTATATGTACTATTATGTTGTGCGTTGTGTTCTGTTCATGAAAGCATAGAGTTTGACATTCATACATGGTTGATTTTGTTGCTGCATATCCTTTTGAGAAACTCGTCAACACGCTTGTTAAAAAAATAAACAACCCGTTACGGTATATTTGGATCTACTGGGTTTGTCAGCATGGTGCATGCATATAATTTTAGCAATGCCTTAAATCCAGACATTTGGGGGAAAAAAACAACCCATTACCCTAATTCACATAAATCTGCAAAATCACTAAGTGTGCTTACTAATTTATTTCATTGCATTAATTCTCATAGTTTTATGGGATAGGACATCATTTGTTATTTTAATAAATTTTGTTATATAATTGCAGATTTGACTTTTTTGGAACAGTTACTCTTAATTGATTCTGATATTCCAACTTGTTGTTTCTTGGTACTTTCCAATATGGGGTTTGAAACTATTATATATTTGTTATATATAGCAAATATAACAAATATGTGTGATTCTTTCGGGAAAGCATTTGTTATATATCTCCACATGTAAGGCTACTTGATGTTGTCACTGTAAATGAGCTAGTACTCTTTCTCTTTTTAATGTTACCCACTTTTCTTGCCAGAAAACTTTCAAAGCTTTATTGATTCAACTGATGCTTAACCAATTTGGAGTTGTTACATATTGAAATCAATAGAATTTTCTCTTATTGCAAAATCAACAACATTCTTGTTGGTTCTTACGCTTGTGCTCTGCTTTTTGATCACCATTTTCATGTCCACTACAAATGTAACTATAAATTTTTATAGCTAATGTAATTGCCGCTACCACTTAATCAATCTCATCCGGTAGCAATTACATGATGTTCTTAGCATTCCAATTACTACAATTGCTTCTGAGTCTGCTTTTAGTATTGGTGCTCGTGTTCTTACCAAGAATCGTAGTACCATGTTTCTTGATGATATGGAAGCTTTAGTTTGCACATGTAATTAGTTACGAGAATTTAATTGGGAAAGTAGTTTTTTTTGTTTAAATGAAATGTAATCTTGATTTCTGTTTTTCTTTTTTTTAATATTTCCATCTAATTATTTGTTATTTTGTGAATTATAGATGAAGGTGAAAAAAGACTTAAAACGACATTGTCAAGGGAGGATTCAATCGTGATCATTGATGAAGAATAATTATCTAGGAAATTGATCTTTTGTTTGTTAGAATATCTACTCTTGAATTTATTTGGGAAATTTATCTTTTTATTCTCATCGAAGGAGTCTCATGAATTGTATTTTTTTATATGGATAGTTTTGGATGTATGATGAAATATTGCAGTGGTGCAGTGATTTAGTTGATTTGTTTCATTTCTTGCACCACTTAATTAGTACTTGATTAGCCATTGTTCATCTATTATGTAAGTGATGTTTGTTTTTGGTCTTAAAAGCTTCTTTCTTTGACTTATTACATAAAAAAAAAAAAAAAGGTAGCAAATGGACGGAAGTGAAACAAAACATGCACTGCTGTCCATTTGGCTTACTTTTGCTAGAGTAGAAAATTATAAATGGACGGATACGGAATGAAATGAGTGAAATAATCCAAATTTTTTATTTGTTATCTTAGAAATAATTTTACGACTCTTTAGCATAGCTTAGATTGGAAAAATTGTTGGGATAAATGCACTCAGCGTTTGTATCTTTAATTTTTTGCAATTTATTTTTAATTTACTAATTTCACTAAAAAATTAGTGGGTTGACCTGTTTAACTCGCGCGCCAAAATAGGCTGAGTTGGGCTAGTAAAATTTTAACCCGTTTATAAAATGGGTCAAAATTGGTTAGCCCATTTAACCTGCAAGTCGAAGTAGGTTGGGCCAGGTTAGTCCATTTAACCTACTTGCACAACTCTACTCATACATCATCTTAATAGCCTACAAAACAAACTACAATAGTATGAAAGCAATGCATCGTCTTATATGAGAGATTATTTGTCTCCGAGAAGGGAGAAAAATCACTTTTCTCTTGCTAACATTCATATAAAATTATTTGAAATAAAAATATTATTAAATTCTTACATTATCAGTAATGGTGATTGTGGTAGTAAACAGTAGCAGCAAAGATGCGAGTACCAAAATATAAAATAATTATATGAAAAACTAGCGATAGAAAGCTTTGAAATTGACAATTCCTCAAAGGAGTGGATATATTAAGAATAAAATTATATAATATGATAGAAGGAAAAGAGTTTAAGATGATTTATATATATCTTGTTTTATAAAGGAAATGTATTATCCATAGTTATGATAATTACAATGCAAATACTTGAATTGTCATATTTTTCATTTATTTTTCAATTTTAAGTAATTTTAACTTAGTGTTTCAATTTGCAATTAAATCAAGCATATCAATAATAAAAGTTCTTAAAATTTGCTTACAACAGGGTCATGCATTGTTTTCCTTTTTTCCCCTTCTCTCAATCATTATAGCGTATATATATAATTTAATTTGATGCTTATGGTACATTAAAAATTTTACCATACCAAGTGCATGTGTGCTAGTAGCACATTAATGTTCTGGAGGCTTCAGCCACGTATAATCACTATTGTTGAAGAGGAAGATGATCTAGATAGTGATGTAGACAGGAATGAATTCATAGAGAGGTTCTCAAGAAAGTTTGAGATTTTTTTGGGTTTACTTTGGGTCATTGGATGATAACTTCTCTAGTACAAGTAACGAGAAATTGATGCTGAAACTTTTTTCACTCAACATCTTTTTTTTTTTTTTTGTTAATTTTCCAAATATTTATTTAAGTTATTATATATTTTTTTTAAAAGAAAAGCTTTAGCATATATATATATATATGTATATATGTTATTATTTTTTGAATTTGTTTTAATTTTGTATTGATTTTAGTCACTTAAATTTTAATATATAAATATTTAAATAAAATTGCTAATAATGGTGACTAGGAAAAGATTAGGTGATGATACGTCATATTTGTACCACATTAGCATCCTAATAGGTAAAAGCAGAAGGATAATTATAGTTTTTGAAAAAGTGTGATGTTGATGTTATTTATAAAATTTACAAGGATAATCAATTTAATTTAAAAAAAAATAACATTCTAGTTACATGACATCAACATAATTATTGACGGTGATTGAGCTTGGATCTGGTCTAATTTCCAATGGTGGGAAGCTCATAAAAAGACTATTCCAATGGCATGTATGCGATTTATTTCATAGTATGTCTCGTTTGTATTGGACAAGGTAAAAGGATGCAGGGAAACTTAATTAATTGAATTCGCCTTCACCCATCAGTCATCAACTACTCTCTTCTTTCTTCGCAATCCTTTTTCTAGATAACTTTGACTACAAACTACCCTGTATCAATCCATTTTCGCGTTTAAATGAGCAATACTAGTTTATCATATCCTCTAATCGCCAAGCACTTCCTATAATATGAACTAATTTAATTTTACTTGCCATATATATTCTTCAAGATAGCCTTTTAAGGTGCCTCCTAAACTTTAGATCCACAATTGTTGGATCTAAAAGCTTAAATCTTGTTAAGTTTAATATCTATATAAATTTGTTGGTTCGCTATTTGTAAGTTGCAATTCTGATTGTAATCCACCAAATAAACTATTTAATTAAACAATACACCATTTGACACAATTACAAATTTTAGGCATTATTATGTCTTGTATTAACAGTATCTATCGTGGATGCTACTTATATAGGGAAGGAAAATGCATTATAATGGTTTGTAATATCAGTCTTCTCCAGACTTAAAATAATCATTCATAGCATATATAGATTCTTATTATAGGAAAAAGGGACAAGTAAAAAAAAAATCTCTTTCTTTGCATCTTAACAAGTGGCTGGTGTGCCATCGCTTTTCTTAATAAATCTATGACGGTGAGTTCTCGTTTATAATTCATTCCAATTTTCTGATTTCAAATGATGGATTGAGCAAATGGAATTTCTATAATCGTCTCAGAGTATCGTATTTGACATCACATATGCATTGAAAGGTTCAACAAGGTAGCAATGCATGTCATGCTCGGAAAAAAAAAAAATGTAAAATGTCACGACAAACTAAACAAAACGCAGAAAAAAATATATACCGAGGCGCTCCACTGTTTATCTTTTTTTTTTAAAGAGTTGGACCTTTTCACTAATAATAGAATAAAAAAAAAAAGAATTCCATGAATTTTAGACAATGGGATTACTGTTAGAATGAGCATGATAGGACTGATTTTTACTATGAAATTGGAATCCCACTCCTAGGATACTAAACAAAGCCCAGGTGCTTATTTGGAAACAAAGAAGAGTAGCTTGGAAAAAATTGACATAGTGAAAACAAAAAAGGAGGAAAGAAATAAAAGTCAAGCGTGATGAAGAATGTTTATGTGACATCTATGCGTGTGTAAAAAGCTTTCGATATATATATATATATATATATGTATGTATGTATAGACACGCATATACATATATATGTAAAAAGCTTTATGTGCTGCGAGATTTGGGGGTAGAATCAAGTGTATTCATTTTAATGGAACAACGTTATGCATGCTTGATGAGCCATTTAGCGTGCGACTCAAGATTTTTCATTGTAATTGCGCTCAGATTTTGTCCAATTTGATAAGAGAGGTCAATGGACGTAAGTTCATATAAAGATCTTCTAATAGTTTATCCGGTTTTTATATTATCTCTCCATTGTATCTGGACAAGGTAAAGCATGCATGCAATGAAATTAAGTTAATGGATTGAAGTCGCCTTCACCCATCACCCAGAAAACTAACTTTGACTTTCCCAACGTTTTCTCATTTGGTCAAGCAATTCTAATTTATCATAACTTCATCCTCGAGTATATTTTAACAATATGAACTATATCCTCAAGTTTACTTATCACGAATTGAGTTTCATCTAAAGTTTACTAACGGATTTTCAGTTGCTAAAGTCGTACTTTATTGAAGTTGTTTAGTGTGGTTAATCCTTCCATCAATTGTAAATCGATATTTTGATTGAAACCTATCAGTGTGCTAGTCTGTTCTTTGTAGTATATTAACATATAATTCATGTACATTCCTATCATTTTTTTAATATATTGAAGAAGGTAAATAAATAATATAGCTCTCATTACTCTATTTTCAGTATATTGCATTTAATATGAAATGAATGAAAAAATTTAACAAGCTAGCAATGCATAGTGTATGGATCCAAGTTGTAAGGGTCACATATGTTTAGCATGTCAGATCGCACTATATGTGACTAAAAAAATGACTTGACTTATATATATAGGATGATCAAGTAAGATAGGGGAAGGAGGAGGAGTAAGCAATCTTAATAGGCTCTAACACGTAAGGTGATAGGTGGAAAAACACGATGATATCAAACTTCACGATAGATGAAGAATGGGGTAGTATTCTTAGGATGTTCGAGTGTTTAACTTTTTAGATAGGATTCTAGTAGAGCAATGGCATTTGATGGAATTTATCTCTTGTCTAAATGAGGAAATGAATGGGGTATTTATAAGATATGGTAGGTGGTTTCAATCCATTGGATCAGAATGTCGATTAATGGCTAGGCTTGAAGCTTTTTATAAATGGATCTCAAGGGGGATTTTTTTTTTCATGGGCTTAGGCCCAAATAAAGGGCTTTATTATTTTTTAGTGTGAGCCAAACAAAAAAAAAAAAAAATTCAGATTAGATGGACCAGTCCGATGGGCTTAACCTTAAGCTTACCATGCCAAATTTTTCTTGATCATCTTGAATTCATATGGACTTGATTCTTTGAGCCCTATCACTTTAGTTTAAAAAGTTAAATCCATTTCGATTATTAGGCTTAAAGTCTAGATTTAGATTTAACCCTCTATATTTTACCCCTTGACCAAAGTCCTTTAGACATAGTAGAAAGGGGTTTAGACGTTGAATAAGCCTTTCAAGAGGCTAAGTCATTGCCCGATGCATTCATGCTATAGAAAAAGCTACATTGTTATCAACGTATCCATATAGTTGAAGAATTTATTTCCTTGGTGATCTATGACATAGATGCCTAGTGAAATCGATGTAAGATGAAACAAGAGACCTCTTAGTGTGTAAGGTTTTAGCACTAAATAATTATACATGTCATCTTGGTTAGGTTAAGTTGTAAGTTGTCCCTACTTAACATACATTAGCTGATTCTTTGCTAACACAAAACTTCTTTTATGTGAGCTAACCTACCCCCTTCATTCAACTCATGCAAATTATCTTCTACATAAGATTTTACTCTATATTTCAACTTTGCATTAGGAATCTGAGTTGACTCCTTCAAAATTTTTGTTTGCTAATATGAACTAATGGACTCATAAGCCTTGCTCTAATGAAAACAAAATTCTAGAGGAGATCAATTTTGCTGTGACTAACACTACCCCCTAATAAAGCCAAACTTCATTGATATTTGAATTTCAACTATCATTTTTTTTATTTTTTGAGTAGTTGGTCAAGCATGGTTGTGTATCTTTCATCCCCATATATCCAAGTTCGAATCTATGAAATGTATATTTCTTTAATTGAAATATAGTGAGACAAGTAATCATACCCTTGTTTAGACACTTAATATTAAAGGCCTAAGGCCTATTGTAACAAGTTAGAACTTTACCATTCTACGGCATAATACAATGAACTTAAATTTGGTATTGAACCCATTCTCCACATAATTAATAAACACAAACACTATATATATGTCACCAGCTACCAAATGGATAATATTATATTTACATATGGGTGTGTGATTTCTAAGATGAGGGTTCACATCTTGATCACATAGAAGATATGGAAGAATATTTTTTTGTTATTATTTCCGTTATGCATATATTAGCATCTTCATCCTTTTGCAAATATCCGAATCAACCTTCATGGAAAAAGAAAAAAAGAAAACCAATAGCCCTTCGCTCTCACATAATCAACCATTGTATTCATTCCTAAGGCTTCTTCTTATTTTCTTTTATACTTCACTGAATTCCCAATCTTATGCATAGTCTTTCGCAATTTTATTTCATTTCTCTTGCATCTTTCGGCTTTCATTTCATTCCTATACTTTAACCTTCGGCAATTTCATTCCATTTCTCTTCTTTCACTTGTAGACATTCTCTTTCGATTTCTTACAACTTCATACTCTTCTTCTTCTTCTTCTTCTTCTTTTTCTTTTTTTTTTTTTTAAATTTCAATTTCAATTCCCCCTTATTCCATGTACACTCCAACTTCATTCATTCATTGTGCACACAATACAACTTTGATAGACCCTTCTTCTCTTCTAAGTTTTCATCATGTTATTTTCTTGTTTTCTCTCTTAGCAACTTCATATCTCTCATTCTTCCCCATTCACATATCTTCTACTTTGATTTTTGTTTTTCTTTTTAGCTCTTACACATCTTCAGTTTCATTTTCTTCTACTCCTTACCTAAATAATTCAGCACAAAACATCGCTTCTTGTGACCTTCAATGTAAATTGAAGAATACCAAGTTGCTAAAATGCTAAAGATTGAAGACTAAAGACATTTGAAAATAGGAGTGCTGTAGTGACTTTAGAAAACATAGGTCAGTGATAAAGAAAAATGTTCACTATTGCAATAGCTTACATTATTATCATAGTTTAGTAGCTCTTACTTACCTCTCTTTATCATTGGACAAACCCATTCTTGTTTGCTCATTTCTTATGTTGTTTTGTTGCGATTCTTGTAGGGTTTCCGTTTGAAGTTTCAATACTGTTACTTTCAAGGTTACAACTAGTGTTCATAAATTGGTGTGAAATCAACAATTGTAAAGTAATCTATCTCTCTTGGTTAGTTTATTAACCACTGCAGCTTCGCTTTTTCTTTTTTCTACTAATTACTATATTTGGTAGCTCCATTTTAAGTGTTGAATCAAGTCCGGATCCTTTGCTTCCTTTCTAAAGTACTTACATTGTCCATCATGCATTTTCTTCAACTAGATATCCTAAATGATATCTCGCATTCTAATGATGCTATCATAGGTCATTCTAGAATTACACTCCTCATCTAATTGTATATAATCTCAACCTGCTTATCCAAAGCCATTTGATTAGTAACCTATTGTTAGCCCCTTATACTAAGACAATGAGCAACACCATCCACCATAGTTTCAACCCCTTACAAATTAATCATAGCCATAGTAATGTTAAGTGCACCACAAAAAATGTTGCTATCTAAATATATTGAATGACCTTAGAGACAGTAAGGCAGTTATAGAATTGAACATCCTAGGGATAGTACTAGATTAAGTTGTGGCAGCATTGCATTTAATCCTCTACCAGATGGTGACTACCCAGATTTCTAGGACTTGCTTGGAGAGGAACATTCCCCATTTTTACAGCCATTGGCTTTCAACATCATCTTCAAGCCTTTAGTTCTTTCTGTGACCTCATTGCTTTGAACCTATAATGTTAAATCAATCTCAGTACTAAGTAGACCTATCATGCTTGTTAGTGAGTTAAAGTAGGCCTGCTGCTATGCCCTACGATCCTTGCTAATCTACTATACATGCTCTTCAAGAACCCATAAGATACCATATCTTGAAGCTTCAAATTCCAACACTAACATAAACATTTTAACCATTAAAATAAGCAAAATACACTCCTTGAGGTACTGATCAATAAGTCTTTCGAGTTGGATCAGTATCTTTTTTCTCCAAAACATTAGGAAGTTGGTTGAACCCTAAACTTTAGTTAGTAGAAAATGCCACATCTTGAATGCATGAATCAAGACAAGCACCCACAACAAACATTTTCTAAACTAAAGGGAAAAAAGAAATGCATGGCCTAACCTTCCAGATACATTGGGAAACTGAGTAACTAGATTTTAACAAATTCACTTATTTACGAAACCCTTCATCATGCAAAGTATGACATATGAAATTCACATTTTTTTTTATATTTCTAACACTGCTCCTATTCAAACCATTTACATTAGACACCAATTTTCTTAATTCGATAGGAGTCTCAACAATCTTTACCTTGCACTTTGATTCCGAAACGCTCCATACAATCAACTCAAGTGGCCTTAACGAACCATCATCCTCATTCTACAAGATATATAGTTATAGTGCTAAACATAAAACTAGCACTTGAATATCATCCTTGCAAGTTAAATCAACTTGATGTATATTTCCTTTACTTCATTCGAAATATAGGCTTTTCTTTGAAGGAATACCTCTTTTATGTTCGTAACCATTACATTGCATAGTCCAACTTTTAATCAAACTGATTTTCATTATACCTTGCATGGTCTCTTTATTTAATTTGTTCTATTTGCTTTATACTAAATATTCTTCTTTACACCATGTGACTAATTGCGCCTTGATATTTAACTTCATAGGTGATATTCAAGGATGGGTAAAGAGTCCAAGAAGAAGATACCTAAAAAAAGTAGGGGTAAACAAGTGTTAACCATTCAAAATGGTCGCATTCTGGTTATGCCTTCACTACGAGACAAGTAGCTCATCGTAACAATAAAAGAGGATTCCTTTTGGTGCAATGTAAGAAGACAAGACTTATATAATCAATCAATTGCTCAGGGTGCCCTACACATTATAAGACGAGACCCTTAGGTCCACGAGAGATGAAATATAAAAGGGGATTTAGTGCTCTGATTCAGAAATGAAAAGAAAGAGATCTCGTTGTCTTAAAGCTTGTTTCGCTTCTCTTGGATAGCCATAGTTGGCTAGGTTGATTGGGTAAGTCATATTTTGAGCAACTTAGCCTATATTGATACTTTAGAGAAAGCAGGCGTATATTTTCCAATATACATTTCTTCCTATTTCAACTTTCCTCTATCCAATGATATGGAAATTTAGAGGGAAATATTGTGTCGTTGGAGTACCCAAACATACACATTTGTGATTGTATAGGGGTGAGATCATACCCACTCTTAAGGATGTTAGTATACTTCTGCATCTCTATGATTTCAGTGTGATTGATATTACTACATCTAATATTTCAAAAGAAGATCGGGACTTAATCTTGACTTTAGAAGTTGAAAGGAAGAAGGCCATAGACACCTGTAAGAAAGCTACTTTCAATGCTTAGGTGAAACACTTCTTTGAAGGGGATGAAGAATATGAGTAGGTATCAACACCTCTATCTATCATTCCATCTTGATAGTCTTATCAAGTTATCTCATAAATAATCTCTTCTTGCTAGTATGAATTGAAAGCTTTTTTTGCTTATTGGTTGTCTTTGAATGTGTTTCTTGGTAGCTTGGAGGATGGCATAAGCCCACTTTTATTTCACTTAGCAATCCATATAGCACATAAGGAGCATTTTTTTCCTGGAGCTATTCTACTTAGGATCATTGTACATGCATCTTGATCTCTATAATGAAGCCTCCTTTTAATCGATGGGTCGATATGCCATCGCATCTCATGTAGACGTAGTATTTTTGCATATCTTCTTTTGTGAATGGTATAAAGGATATTGCGGTTCCTATCTTGATGAGCTTAAGTGTAATGAGCCGTAGGCTTAGGCATAGGTTAATAGGCACCCTTTGGGTGCCTTGTTAGATGTTTTGGACAACTATAAGGAAGTTACTTTTTACCCTTATGCTAGCGGAATACTCAAGTTCTTATGGTTCCCATACTTTTATCCAAAAGGGTCGAAAGATATAATGAATTTACTTAGTGCAAGAGAAAGACTTAAGGCTACCCGAAATTGGTTTCATCCTTTGATGTTTGCCTAGAGGTCTCCCTTCTTTACATGACTAGGGTGACTCTTCTAGTCGTTTTCTTGAGTGTAGAGTGATGTTATACGCATTGTACTAGGTCACTCAATAGTTTGGTTTCAACTAAGGCATCCCTTCAAAAATATCAATTGATGATGATTTTAATGAGTACTATAGATCATTGAGCCCAAATGATTTTAGAAACATCTATTTGGGAGTGAGACAATTGTTTTTTCCATCTATAAATTGCTGTGAGATTGCTTCCACTTGTTGGCTTACATATTAGACAGGTTGCTTAGAAGACTTTAAGAAATATGTGACTAAACTAGTTGAGGGTGAGCTTCCAATGAGGACTATTTATAAGGATGAATTCCTATTTTGAGCTCCTAGTGAAAAGAAGAAGTCACCTTCTAATGCAAAGAATAAAAACAAGAAAGATCATTTCACTCCGAAGTTACCAATCATCAGACAAATCAAGCGTTTACGCATTTGTGACGTATTTTATTAATATCTTTCTCTCAATATTTATATTTTTGTGCCTCATGACCTGTTTACTCATCACTTTTCTTTATTTCTTTATAGGATGAGGATAACAAAAATGTTACTCCCGCTCTAAAGAATGACAAAACATCCAAGAAGCTCCCTTCCATTCTTTCTCCTTTCCCTATTTGTCCTGGCCTTAGGAAAGCGTCCCAAGTGAACAATCACCTTATTAAAATCGTAGATGATGGTTAGAATGATGATGAGTCTACAAACATTGAATAGCGGTGGAAGTAGTTCATTAGACAATGTTGATGATCAAGAAGAAAACTAAGACCAAACTGACATTAAAGCAGCTCTATTGATATAGCCAGATGAAAACCAGGCTTAAGCTTTAAATGAATTAAGTAACATTGTTGAATGAGACGACCATGAGATTGTACACTTAGAGGAAGTTGATATTCATGAGTATACTAAGGTTTTGAGGGCAACAGGACTATTTTGGTAGCCAGATGAATAGTACAGTCGATGACATTTCCTTAGGTACTGTTGTAGTTAACAATATTACTCTAGTCTACAGTTGGATTCCTTCGCCAATAGCTCATGACAATACTAACCCTAGCTTGGTTGTTGAGATACCAAAGTGAATTGAGGGAGATGTACCTAATATAGTGGTGGTGGAGGTATCTCAATTCTCCAGGCATATTCTTCATTTTGCGGATTCACAGTTCTATTAGACCTCTTACTATTGCTAGAGGACTTACAGGTTATGGAGGGTGATCTTTAGGTTAGTTCAATTTGTCATGGTATAGAAGTGATGAATACCATGATGAATTTTCTTTGGAAAGCTGCTTCACTTTTGGATAAACCTTGGGAATCAGTGCCTACCAATGACTTACAACTCTTGGTGAGTAGTGTTACTGGAGCTTGCGGTTTGAATTTCAATTTACCAAATATGGCGAAGACTGCTTTTGAGGCCCAAAAAATGTTACAATCGCGAGACATTGTGAAGCGACATGATTGACTTAAGGCGGAACTTAAAGAGGTTAAGCTGGAAATGCAAAAGCTTATTGGAAACATAGGTCGCAAAACTTCCATTAGATCATTGCTTTGTCGTTGGGTGACCCTCATTTGAGCCTTTTCATTTATGTTTTTGACTTTTATGCATGCTTATAGAACTTGAATGGGGGACCACTTCTCCTTTGCTATTTGAGCTTTCTCATGCTTTTTATGTTGTTGAATGAATCATCGAATTGACTTGGTTCTTTTATAGGCATTAATGATAGCATAATAGTTATAGTGCACATAATGTTTAGCTGCACGATCATGAAGTATGCCACAATAACTTTAGTTGGGCTTTAAGAATTCATTTAAAAGAATAGAGAATAAAATGTTGCACATTTTATTTGCAAGCAACATTTAATTGTAATTTGCAATTTGTCATCAATAAGAGCAACATTCAATGTGTTAAGGGGGTATTACCCACTTCTTAAACTTATTGATATGACTCTGTGTAGAGTATAAGATAGTGAAATTGAGTTATGTATAAAAGGTGTTACGTCATACGCTTAAGAGACAACACTCTTATTAGTCATCATGACATGAACCCGATGCTATCGCATACTTAGGAGGCAAAGCTCTTGCTAAGTAATAGCGACATGATGCTTATTTTAGATAAATATTGAATAGAAAGACAATTAAGTAAAGGTAAACTTATATGAATAGAGCCATATATTTCATGCAAACTGTGATATATCATACTTTTTACACATGAAACTTCTTAATGTATTGGAAATTTATAGGTGTTGTAATGGCATTAGTCCTAAGATTCTAGAGCTTGTAGTACCTACATTCATGTACCTTCTCAACAATGAAAGACCCTTCCCACTTGGGTGTAAATTTTTGGGCTAAAATATCTCGATGCACATGCTTAGTTGTATAAAGTATAACATTGCCCTATTGAATTGATCTCTTTCTCACTAGGCGATCGTAAGCCACTCCAAGTCTGTATTAACAGTTAACAAGGCTACGATTGGTAGTGTCACGTCTTTCGTCTAATGCTTCTAAATCCATCATTCTTAATAGTTTAGTATTTATGGCCAATCTGGCAGATGGGATCAAGACCTCTATTAAAACCACTGCCTTAGCTTCATATACCAAAGAAAAGGCAGTTGCTTGCATTAGCCTTTGTTTTGATGTCTTATAAGCCTTAAGCAGCAATGGCAGCTTATCGTACCATTCCTTATGATTGTCATGTACCATATGGCTAAGGACTTTTAATAAGTTTTTGTTTGTAGCCTTGATGTACCCATTCCCTTTTGGGTAATACGACATGGATTTGACATGATCGATACTATAATAAGCTAGCAGTTCATGAGAATTAATGAAAAGAGCATCATTGATAGAAAGAATGCGCTTCGGGATCTCAAATCTACATATAATATTCTCCTTTATAAAGCTTGCAATTGCCAGTCCCATTGCCTTCTTTAGAGGAACTACCTTTACCAATTTCGTAAAACATTATGTCACAACCAAAGTCCAAATGTATCCCTTTGATGAAGGATGTATAGGTCTAATGAGATTAACTACCCATATATGAAAAGGCCAAGGAGTCGCAATACTGTGAAGTATAACTATGGAAGCATGAACAGCATCCCCATGTTGTTGGCAAATGGCACACCTCTTGGTGAAATTAAAAGCATCTACCTCCATTATAGGCCAATAGTAGCCCCTTTCAAGTAAATAATAACATGACTTTCCTCCTCCTTAATGCTATCTACATTCTCTAGCATGTACCTAAGCCAAAATTGTTTCTATTTTAGGAGGGGCAATGCATTTTAAGGGTTTCCCATGAATGATACCCCATAGAGTTCACCTTCATGCATGAGGTATTTCTTGACTTTAAACTTTACAAGTCTAGCATTCATACCATTTGTAGGTGACACATTATTTACTAAGTAATCAATGTACTGATGCCTCCAGTCTTTGATGCTAGATATGAAATTACATTTACCTTGATTGGGTAACTTAAGAATATCTATAATAATTTGTTTGAACTTGGAGTGCATCTTTCACCATCGATGGCTAATAATAACCTACATGTTGAATACAGAGATATAACGATGACCCCTCCTTTTCACACCAAATCTGGTGATATTTGTGTAATTTGAGGTGAGCTTCTTTAGATCTAATGTAGCAAGATAATATACCTTTTGGACCCTTATAATACAACATCCCCTTAATCTTGATAAAGTTCTTCAATATTGAAATAGAAGCTGCACTAGGATGCCCTAATTGTTTCATAAGTAGGATGCACCAATCATTATGTACCTCTTCATCTTCTTTAAGGAAATTCAATGCTGTAGATGGGATAGATTTCTTAACTACTCAAACATTTACAGCATACTTATATCTTAAACCAGAATCTTAGATGCTAAAGTGGCCAATGCATCATCATATCAATTTGTGGAACGTATTGTGTGCTTATATTGTATAGAGTTGAACTTTTTGATGAAGGCTTGCATTGTAGCCCTATAAGGTGTTAGCATAGGTTCCTTCAATCCAAATTCATGTGTAGCTTGCTTAATGATCAAGTTTAAGTCACCTCGAATGTATAAATTATTTGCCTCAACTTGTTGTACCGATAATAAAACAAGTAATAATGCTTTGTATTTAGTTTTATTATTAGTGCATTGAAAATCAAGTTTGAATGCTAGTGATACTTCCTGACCGTCAAGTGACATCAATACAATTCTTGCTCCCCAAACTTGATTTCCTACTGAGCCATCAAATTGTAATATCCATTCTCCTTTTATTTTGATCATCAAAGAATCCTCATGGAACTCAACCAGTATAGTATTCGTACTTGATCCCTCTTGTGCATTTGGGAAATGTACTAAGAGATTAGCTAAAGCTTGCGACTTAATAGTCTTAGGGGATTGTACTAAAATATCAAACTCTCCAAGGAGAAGCAACCATTTTGCTACTCGTTTTGACAAAGTTGGTCGAGACAATAATTACTTAATCAGATTTGAATGAGTTACTAGATGGATCTTATGTGAAAGAAAGTAATGCCATAGTTTCTACATTGTAAATACTAATGCGAGATAATGTTTCTCGTATGTTAGGTAATTGACCTCACTCCCTTGAAGGGTTAGGTTAAATAGTATAGAGGTCACTCTTGACCATTTGTTTCTTGTACGAGTAAAGCTCTAACAAATCTATCGATAGAAGAACGATATAAGACTAAAGGCTTTTCTTTGATGTGCATAGTCATAGTCGATGGGGAAATCAAGATTATCTTAACCTTCTGAGTCGCCTCTTCATGGATTCAATCTCATTCAAATGAGATTCCTTTTTTCAAAAGTTGATGCAATGAATATGAAATTTCTACAAGTGTAGGTATAAACCTTCTGATGTACGGGATCTTTTCCATAAAGGTTTTTAGTTCCTTTAGGGTAATGGGAGAAGGCATTGATGTTATAACTTTCACTTCTGTAGGGTCAATATCAATTCCCTTTTAATGCATAACAAAAGCAAGAAACTTCCTTGAAGACACACCGAAAACACACTTGAGAGGATTCATGTGAAGCTTATATAGCCGACATCATTTAAAGACCCTTTGTAAATGATCCAGATGATTAGGTACTTGTCTAGACTTGATGACTATGTCATCAACATAATCCTCGATATAGTCATGCATCATGTCATGAAATAGAGTGATCATTGCCCTGTGATATGTGGCACTCGCATTTTTAAGTCCAAATGGCATGATAGTGTAATAAATGTTTCTAATTAGTATACGAAAAGCTGTATACTTTGCATTCCCTATTGCCATCTTAATTTGATTATATCCACTGAAGCCACCATAAATGAAAATAGCTCATGACCTACAATTGCATCTATTTAAGTGTCAACATTAGGAAAAGGAAAATTATCTTTAGGAAAGGCCTTGTTTACATCTTAGAAATGCACACATACTCTTGTTTATCCATTTTTCTTTCTTATAGGAACAATATTAGCGAGACAAGTAGGATATTCGATTGGCCTTATGAAATTAGTTAGCAACAATTTCTCTATCTCCTGCTTGATTTGCACTTCAATCTAAGGATGGAAAACTCTTTGTCCTTACTTTATAGGCGTAGCCTTCGGAGTGATATTCAGTCTATGCATTATAAGGCTATGATTCAATGCAAGCATCTCTTCATAAGTCTATGCAAACACGTCCCTGTATTCTTTCAATAGCTCTTTAATATGAACCTTTATTTCCTATAGGAAACTCTTATTGATGAAGATTGGTCATCGTGATTCTCTTGACCATGCCAGGTCCAATTCTTCTATTTCCTCGGCTTGAGGCTTCATTTGATCTTTTAATTGTTATGGGGTAGGCTGAACTTCTTACATTGGTGTAAGATCCAAAGAGAAGAGGTATGCCTCTTCAGACCCTTCAAACCATCATAAGCAATACATACATCTTCTATCCTCCCTACTAAAGCTTTCAATTTTGGTATATTGCTTATTTTTCTTCCTCCCCCTATGACATCCACGCATCCTTCTCTTCTCTTGTTGGTCCTCCTAAGCTTCCTCCCATAGAGGTAAGGGAACATTAGACGATTTGACTATGACTGTTTCCTCATCCTTAGCAAACTCATCAAAGAATCCTGACTTAGTAAAATATGACTCATGTTGTTTAAAAGGACTCTTTGTAGCTGGGATAAATAGATCTTTCCCATTCTAGTATCCTTTGATATACTGATGTAATGTTGAAGGAACTAAATTGTGATCAGGCAGCCATTTTTCTAACCATTGGCGATTGATATTGCATAGGCACATTGATCACACGAAAAGTGGTGGTGCTATGGATAGGCCCAACTTTAAGATCAACATTAACTTAGCCAATAAAGTCTATAGAGGTGTGACTAAAGCCATTTATTGATATGGGTTGTCTAACTAAGCGCCATACATCAGTTTATGTAGCTTTGAAAGCATCCATTGGCATTATATTCAAGGGGGAACCATGTCAATGAATGTTCTCTTAATTAGATAGTCATTAAGAACACCCTCCATATATAGTAGATGGTTATGGTTAGAGCTTTTCATGCATATATCTACTTTGATAAATAAGATGGTGTTTTCATGCGCCCTAGCCATTCTCTTTATGGGTTGCACTATGCTATACTTCACATATTAACCTTCAATGATCTGTGTAAGTGCAACTGTTGCTGCAAGCTTGACGTTTTCATCAAACCCTAATAAGTAAAAAAGGTTTCTAAAGTTTGTGGTCTATAATAATGCTATGACAAGAGGCGGATACTCATCATCATGAGTTTCCATGGACTTTTCTTTACTCCCAAAGGGTTGTGTATTGACCATTTCAATCATGGAGGGGTCATGGCTAATGGCATTGACAGTGCTTCTCTCGTCGTTATGAACTGGAAGTGGATTATTCCTAACATTGTTGTTGTTTATAATTGACTCTCCACATGCAACCTATTCATTAAATATTCTCTTTAGAGTAAAACAATCTTTAGTTGGATGATCAATGCTCTAGTGAAATCTATAATACTTATGATATCCATTCTCTTCATTTGTAGGGAGATGTTTAACCCCTGGGAGTTTAAGATCTCTATCATGCAACCACTGATCCAGCATTTGGTGTTCCTTAGCCATTGAGCAAGGATATGTCGGTGTAGGCTTAGAGTTATAGGACTTATCATTTTTGGGTTTCTTTATTTCTTTTTATGATTTTCCTTAAGCAGCATTTACAGATGAGGCACGCTTATTGAATCTTCTAGCTTCATTCCTTTGTCAAGCAATCGAATTGTTGGTCCTTCGCACATTTTCAACTAATACTGCAAAAGAAGCTAACAACAAGTTCTCAAGATAAACCACATATTCAGGAAACATCCCTTGAACACAAATCTTAACCAATTCTCTCTTATCACAAACGTCTTGTATATTCAAAAAGCATTCTTTGAACCACTCAATATAATCCAAGAGATCTTCATTGGACCTCTAACAAATTTGTCTCGTGTCGATAAGAGTCACCTTTCCTTCAATATAGAAGAATTTTTCTAGAGACATCTTGCACATTTCACCCCATGAATCAACTGATCCTTGTAAGAGATTGACATACCAAGTATGGCTTTTTCTATGAGGGATTTTAAGAATTCCTTCAACTTCAAATCATCATATAATCCATAGACTTCTAGAGTCTCAATAAATTTCAACAAGTGTTCCTTAGTGCTCCTCTTTTACCCATTAAACAATATAAACTTCATACTTACATAATCCTTTAGATATGACTTGATAATGATGCATGAATGGTATGGGAGCTTCAATTCTAAGACACTTGATGTGGATTTCATCTGTATTTTCCTCATGTATACATCTAAATCCTCCTTAGTCAATAATGAAGTCCTTTGAGTAGATGTTTTTGTCTTTACTAGCATTACAGGAGTAGGATTAGTGAAATTTACAGGCATGGAATTTGCAGGAGCCAGATTCATAGGGGTAGGGTATACAGATTCAACAATTATAATACGTAAAGTAATGCGTGAAAACGATAAACCTCCTATCTGAATTCCCTGATTTATCAGTTCAGGTGGGGTATGTTGTACAAGTATAAGTTCCATTGTAGAAGGCTGCTCCTCAGCTCTACAAGTGTCTTGCTCACTAGTAATCGAGGGATTAAGTAGTTGAGAAGCTTGTGTAACATATTATTGCATCACATTAGAGGGACCTTCAATAGTTGTCCCTTGTTGCATAGTAGCGAAAGCAACCAAAACAAGTATACATTAGGTAAACTTTGCTCGGAGCTCATTTAGAATCTAATTAGTTGTTCTTGATCATTGTTATTTGTAGAATCAGCAGGTTTACATTATGGAGGTATCATTACATGAGTGTCAAATCTTTCCTCTCTAGTAGAGTCGCTAAGAAAATGTGTCGATCTAAGTTACAAAGGTTACGTACGCATTGCATGTCAAATTGTGTTATACGTGACTAAGGAAATAACTTGACTTACACGTATGGGATGATCAAGTGAGATAGGGTAAGGCGAAAGAGTAAGCAATCTTAGTAGGCTCTAATATGTAAAGTGATAGGTAGAGGAGATGATAAGATGAGTACGCAATCTTAGGATATTCAAGTATTTAATTTTTGAAATAGGATTCCAACAAAATAATGATGTTTGATGAAATTTGTCTCATGTTGAAATGAGAAAACGAAGAGAGTATTTATAGGAGATAGTAGGTTGATTTGATCTGTTGGATCATGATGTTGATCAATGGTTATGATTGAAGTCTTTTGTAAAAGGATCTTAAGTGGGCTTTCATTCATGGGCTTAGGCCCAATAAAGCACTTTATTATTCTTTAGTGTGAGTCATACCAAGAAAAGTTAGATCAGACGGACTGATTCAACTAACTCTACTCTAAGTTTACCATGCTAAATCTTCCTTCGTAATCTCGAATTCATATGGACTTAATTCTTCGGATCCATTTACCTAAATAGTCAAATCCATTTTGATTATTGGCTTAAAGCCTAGATTCAAATTTAACCCTGTACATGTACTTACTCACAAAACTCCATGGTAATAAAAATTTTATATGCAGATAAAATAAGTTTGCTGACGAACTCCAATATTTAACTTATTTCTAGAGTTGGATCTTTGATAATCCACTGTTTTATATTGTGGTTGCCATACTTTTTGAAAGAAAATGACACTGGAACGGAAATGAAGTAACATAATCTAACTAGTACCAAAATGTCATGAACTTTTGATGAGATAAAGTTTTCAGTATCCGGCTGATGTTTCCGACTCGAGAGCCGGCACGGGCTCCCTTTTATTCTTAGAAAGATGAACTTATGTTTTATAGATAATTAAAATATAAAAATTGAGTCCACAGATCATGTTGCTTTTTAGACCATTTTCTACAAAAGGTGAAAAGAATTTGTGAATATTTGTACAGCAATACATCCAAATTGACAAAAATCTAAAAGGAGGATTGACAATCTCATCTTGTTATAAAAATGTGAAAATGTGAACTCTCTTTTAGTGAAAGTTTATATATATATGCCAAATCAGACATGCTTCAAAAGTATATTTTTTTCTTATTTCTTATACTGTTAATAGCAATACATCAAATATTGTGAATTGCAAATTATTTTTCCTAATTGACATTAGAAATAATATTATCAAATCTATGTTTTATTTATTTTTTTACTTTCATTTTTCTATTACTGATTTTTTAATTTTGTTTAACGAACGACTGTAGACTTTTCAAATCCATGAAACTAAGGCAATGAACTGCATTAAACCCGTCGACTAGTTAGATCCATGAACTACTCGGGAACTATGGATCTAGGTCAGATTAAAGACCACGAATAAGTATGCCGACTCGGTGCCAGTCCACAATGGAACCTACATATGCCTAGATCTATTTATCTCTAGCCTTTTCAACCAAATACTAATGTATATGAGATAAAACGAAAAGCATGATGAAATAATACAAATTAAATATTTTTTTTATACCTGTTGAATGCGATTGATGATGTCATGGACAAGGCACTATTTGGGGGAGGGTGGTGGGGAAACCAAACTTCATGCTACAAAATATATTGTTTTATATAAAAGGTTAGATCAAATTACACTTGCTGTCGAATTCATTAGAACATAATATCTTTAGGACAAGCCAAGCAAGAACAGAACTTGCTATTGTTACGCATAAGTGAAGTGAATATATCTTCAATTTCTTGAAGAAGTAATATATGTGATCAAACAAAAGTCCTTTAGCTTAATTAAGTTTCCAGAATATTTCGAAAAAATGAACTTAGGGATAAAGAAATTTCTGGCTTTCAACTTATTTCATTATGCCAGGTTTTTTGAGCATTCTTCGACACGTTGTAATATCTTTCAGATCTAAAACCTCATAGAATCAGAGAAACGTGCCTCTTGATAACGTTTGGGAAAATACTCTTCTTGATAGCACTTCATCATAAATCTCGTTTCAAGTATCTAAAATAGAAAATTAACTTACAATAAATGATTTCTGTTTGCATCCTAATTTTATTTTATAACTTTTAATCATTTATTTAAACTGCTCATTGCAATATTAAATTTTTATTTTATTCACTTAAAAATTTGATTGTTTATTTAAACTTCACTCCAAATGTAATCCTCTCTTATTTGACTCTCCCCAAGGATATTAGGGAGTCATTGTCAAGGCAGATAGAACACGTGCTTGAACAATTCATGGCTGTAGATAATAGACATTAACCAATAACAAATAAAAAATACGAAAAGTCAAATTTACGTAGAAGAGGAGAATCGAGAAAGGAAGATGTTATGGGAGTTGTTGAAGAGTGACTCATCCTCACTCTATAAAATAACTATATTTTAATGAAGAATAGTTTAAAAAATTAGAATACCTTTCTATGTTTCATCTATAAATAGCTCGCAAGTTCTACAAGACCTTACTCAAGCAACAATACCTAAATATCAGGGTGAAAGAGAGATTAACTTAGAAGTGATCTTTGGTTTTTAGGTGCAATGAAGTCTCTTTTTGTCTTTGCTATTTTAGCTGTGGCATGTTCCATTTGCTTTGCCTATGACCCTAGTCCTCTTCAGGACATTTGTGTAGCAATTGATGATCCCTTAGATGGAGGTAAATTACTTGGTTTCTTGCACTCATTAAATCCTCATGTTAGGTTAATCTATCTCAAGCTAATGTGGTTTATATTCCTGGAAAGTTTTTTCTTTTTGATTTAACATTACCAAATATTATCATAGTAATCCTTGAGAATTGCGATTAGATTATTATTATTATTTTTTCATTGCAAGTGATAGTGGCAAATAAAGAAGGCATCTAATTGCAATTTGATGTGGTTAACCATTATGAATAATGGTCATAGAAAATGAAAGAAAAAAAAAAAAGATATCCATCAAATTATGTTTATATTTTCTATAGTTAGTAAACTTCTATGGGGTTTGGCGTTTCCTAAAACCCTATAAAAACCCTATAGGGTTTTATCTTTTATTCCTAAAACTCGACCATATAAGATCAAGAATCCTATAAAGGCGGATTTTTATAGGATTTAAACAACCCTATAGGAGCAGGTTTTCATAAGGTTTAGATAAGGTTAAGAAGAGAGTAAAGTACAAATAAGTTTAGTAAAATTAAAACTATATTTACTAACTTATATAATAATAAAAATTGAGAATCTAATATGCTATACAATGTAGAGCTTATGCAAGGTACTAAGTTAGAAGCAAGCATTTTTATTAATATATATTTTTACCGAATCAGGTTTTCACATCAAATTTTTTTTATAATCTCAAAACTTAACCCTAAATTCTATAAGTTAATATCCTACAGAGTTTTTATTAGGTCCGGCAGATTGAGTACCCTTTATTGATCCACCCAGTTGCATCCCCACTTGCAATACCACTTAACATGAAAATCCATTAATATTTGCTACCTCACGAGATCAACACAACAATGTTGGTTAATTATATATAACTTTGGTCATAGCAAATGTTTATAAGAAGTCTTAAAAACAATTTTCATCAATGTATTTTTAATTTTATTAGAGAGGATAGAATCCTTCCAACATCATCAAACTTTTGCATAAATTAGTTCAACTAAACCAACCATTTTCTATATATATTGTCGACTTCGATTGAGCCCTGAGTGGCTTAAAGTAACTTTATTTTTTACTGGTAAATGTCATTTAAAGAATGACTAGTCATATGAGGCTAACAAACTTAATTAAGTTCCGTACTGATTTATAAAGCTTCTTTTTGTTCTATAGCAACAATCAAAATATGGATATACAATCAATTTACTTTTAATATACTATAATTGTGTTTGTGGTTGCACAAACTGGATCTAAAATTACCTATCCAATGCAGTATTTGTCAATGGCAAGTTTTGTAGAGATCCAATGAAGGCAAAAGCTGAAGACTTCCTATTTCGTGGTTTACAAATTGCTAGAGATACCAACAACCCACTTGGATCAAATGTCACTGCTGTGACAGTTGTCGATATACCTGGCCTGAATACACTTGGCATTTCTTTTGCCCGTCTTGACTTTGCACCCCATGGAGGCTTGAACCCTCCCCATACTCATCCTCGTGGTACCGAAATCTTATTGGTTTTAGAGGGTGAATTATACGTTGGTTTTGTTCTATCTAACCAACTAAACAACACACTCATTACCAAGGTCTTATATCCTGGAGATGTTTTCGTTTTCCCAATTGGTACCATTCACTTTCAACTTAACGTGGCTAAAATCCCTGGTGTGGCATTTGCGGGTCTGAGCAGCCAATTTCCTGGAACAACTACAATTGCTAAAGCAGTCTTTGGATCAGACCCACCTATTGAAGATGAAGTCTTGGCTAAAGCCTTCCAAATTGACAAGAAAGTTGTTGATTATCTCCAGAAGCAGTTTTGGTATGATAACAACAATTAAATGAATCAACTAAAATGTCAAAAGAGTCTATAATCTTATATATCTATAAAATAAAGACTCTTATTTTCAATTGGAGTAAGAAGCATCATAACAATGTAATATAGAGAAATCTATCATCTCAACTCATGAAGGTGTGACGTTGTTGGGAGAAATAATATGTTTGTGTATTGTCTGCTACCCCTTAATATGTAAAGTACATGCCATACATGTCCTAGCTTACTTATTACATAAAGCACTCGATATAGAAACATTGAAAGAATTCATAAATACGTCAACGGGTTGCTTTTATATTTTTACATAGCTTGGGGTAATAAGTTCCTATAAACCTTCCCTCCAATGAAGTAGTGGCCCACGTCAATTTTTTTTTTCCCATTTTCCAACAATATGATATTAGTGGCAAAATCATGGGCTTGTCGTTTTTGTATCCAAGCTTCTCAAAATTCTATTGAATCCACATTTATTTACGTATAGTTTGAGGCTTAGTCATATGAAAAATTTCGCATTTTGGAGCAAGAGCTACGTTGCTTCATATTACTTTAAAAACTAAGTTACCCTAAACATATTATTGTAACCGATGTCAAAACTTCAATCTACAAGAGATTGAGAAAATGTGAGCAATAAAAATGTTGAAATAGTCGCCATTGATGAGCCTTCGAACCATAGCAAGTAGATAGTGGGTCACTATTCAATTGAAAGTAAAAACTGAAAGGTTCATAGTTATAAGAGTTGAACTATGTATTTTAGAATAAGTGACCTACCATCTAACTACTTAATTACCTGAATATGTACACAATTGCAACATGTAAGTGTTATGTGTGATTTAGAAATAGACCTAGTGAGAAAGTCAGCCAATTGCATTCATGAAGGAACATACAACATACACAAGAATCCGTAAGCTATATTGTCATGAGTGACATAAACATCCATTGAGATGTGCCTTGTATGACTATGAAGGCAAGGATCATTAGCAATCGATATAGCTAGTTTGTTATTTGAACATAGTGGAATAGGCAATTAAATAGGAACCTTTAAATTGTGAAAGACATAAGGGATACATAACAATTCTTTTATTATAAATGCCATACTATGATCCTTTAACTCAATTGAAGACACAACAATTTCCTTTGACTTCTTTGTCTTCCAAGGCATAAGAGTAGTTCCAAGTAAAATGCAATAACCACTAACAAACTTGCGATCATTAAGACAAGCACTACAATCAAAGTTAGTATAACCCAAAAGTATAAGGGAATTGTAAGTGGAGTAAAACAAACCAAAATCACTTATTCCCTTCAAGTACTTAATAACATGAAATGATGCATGCAAATGATCAGTATGAGGATGAGCAAAGTATTTACTAAGTTTGTATAGTAAACAAAATATCTAGGTGTATGAGGAACTAGCTTGTAATAAACAGTGGGATTGTCAAGTTTTTCACCTAATTTAGTGGACAACTTTAATCCTATTGAAAGAGAAACCTTGGCTAAACATGCAGTAGTTAAACTAGCATCATATGATATGTTCATAATAAATTTGTGCTAATTTAAAAGAATGACCTGGGACGTTCTACAAATTTCAATCCCCAAAAAGAAGTGAGCTAAGCCCAAATCCTTAGTTGTGAAAGCTTGATGTAGCTCATTCTTTAAAATCTCAATAGAATTAAAATTTGTGCCCATGATCAACATATTATTAACATATACAAGAACAACCAAGAAACCATCATCATTAGTCTAAGTAAACAATGAATAATTGTTTTTAGATTGTACAAAACCATGTGCAATTAAAAATTTGGAAATTTCCAAATTCCATTTATGTGAAGCTTGTTAAGACTATATACGGATCTTAAAAGCCTACAAACTCTTACTTGGACTTGGCCTTAGAGTACCCTTAGGGAGAAAGCATATGGATCAATTCATCTAAGTATCCATTTAAAAAAGAATTAATAGTATCTACTTGGTAAAGTGGCCAATTATATGTTGATGTAATAGTAACAAAATTACAAACTATACTTAACTCAGCTACTGAAGAGAAGGTATCATAATTATCCTCACCCTATAATTGTGTAAAACCTTTTGCACCTAACTGAGTTCTATATCTTTCAACACTCTTATTGGCTAGATATTTAATCTTAGATACCCATTTAGATCCAATAGGTTTCTTGTCATATGGTAAATCGATTGATTCCCATGTATTATTCTCCTTAAAGGCTTTTAACTCTTTGTCCATTGCATCTACCCACAACTCATCTTAAGCTACTCGAAAATAAGATGTTAGTTCTTTAGAAGTTAAAAAATTAGCCAATGAAGCCACATAATTAAATGGCAAAGAAGGAAAGGACTGAGAGTTGAACAAAGGATAAGAAACTAAGGGTGAAAAATCATTAGTTGTAAATGAGAGTAAATCATGAATATAATCGTCAAGCCACTTGGTGGTTTAAATTATCTAGTTGAGTGCCTCATAGTAGATAGCTAAGCTAAAACATTAGAAAGAGTAGCAGGATTATGAAGTGAATTGGATGCAGATTCAAAAGACAAGGATATAGGTACAAACAAAAGAAGAGAAATCAATACTTGAAGGACTTGAAGAGATTGGCTACGGTGAAGGTTAGAAGAAGTAGAAGGAAAAGGATGAGACTATGAGATATAATTAGAATCAAAAGTGACAAAAGGTTTATTATCACCAAGAGAAACAAAAAAATTGATTAGATGAGGGATGTGCATCAAGCTCTATTTAAATAGAAAATAATCTTCAAAGAAAACTACATCTCTAATCACAACTTGAGTGGTGACCTAGTCATAGCAAACATTGTATATCGTACAAATGACCATAGATTAATTGTCCTTTTAATTGACAATCTTTCATGCAACATATGAAGCTACTACTGCAACTAATTACTCAAGAGTTATGTAGGCTCAACTAATATTACAACATAGTTATATTTACATGAGTTTCATAATATAACCATAATCCATATTAGCAAATACACTAAGTTTTTAATGTACTACTATATAGGCTAACAAAATATAGTAGATAACATAAAATATCATATAATAATCTGAGAGTTAGCTACAGTAAACTCTCTTAACTCTCTACTCAAATTGACATAGTCCCAAGAACTTCCCATTGACCTCGGGCATGCCTCGGCTAAGTGTAACAAAGAGATCCTTCTGTAAAAGCAATCTATAAGAATATAAGCTAGAAAGCTTAGTGAGATATTTCTCAATCATATAATAAGCAAGTTATTCAATAGTTAATTTTCAAACATATGAATGTATGAATAAGCAGAATGTCACACAAATACATACAGGTGACCAGGTACTGCATGCAACTTAGATTTAATACCTTCCAAAGTCAGGGTTAGAGTATACACTGTACTAATCATATTTAGGTATCATACTTGAATTTATACAACTATGAAACTTTGTATTTCGTATTAAAAAATAAAATGATATATCCATTTTCAGTTTTAAATAAAACTAAATTCCAAGTATGATTGTAAGTGAGCTCTCGCAGTCTATACTCATCCCTAAACAAAAGTCTTTAAACTTGACCCTTAGTTAGACGGTTTACATCTCCAACATCTATTAATCTCATGGGTCAGTGTAAGATCATGTTATACAAGTACACCATACTATACATTTTAATCATAATTGTATAATCAACCCTTACATGGTTTCTCGCTACCTCCATGTAATGTGATGGCTGGAATTATTAGAATGTGATGCATGATTATGCATCATCTAATTTAGTTTGATTAAGCTAATTACACTTAAGTCCATTTTTCATGTGATTAGTCAATTTCACAAACGATCAATTCACTAAGGATTTCTATAATGCAACAATCAATTCGTTCCATAAATTAAAGTATTTTCACTTAACATACATATAATAATCACATGCATGCGCCAAACCCCATACATCAAGTCATTTATCAATAATGCTTAAAATTCACGAACTACAAACATAAATAAGTACAAAATCATTAGGAGTACTCACTTGATCATAATAGCAATCACGAATCGTAATAATCCACGAGTAGGTTGGTATCTGTATCGGGATTACCTAACATTTAAAGAATATGAAAAGTAATAAGTATTTGAGTAAAATAACTAAACTATTCATATATTTAGTACTAATTATCTAAATTAGCTATCTATTCATGTAAAATTCCTAATTTAAGCTTATTCGTCAATTACATATATATGTTTTTTTTTATTTTAGTTCCAATTTTTATGAACTTATAATTGATTTTTATCGTTTTTAAATGTATTTTCACATGACAGGTCCGCTTTAGAAGTTGTAACCGACATTTTTTATTATGGTCTAAAAATGTTACAAATTTTATTATTTTGAGTTAAATATTTATAAATTATTATTTAAGTTTTTATTTGTGGTTTTATGATGTAATAAATTTCTAAATTTTATATTTTTGAAATTTCATTATTTTTAAGTCTATTTTATAATAATTTACTTATTATACTATTTTTAAGGTTAAATATTTATTTAATTCACTTTTTGCTGCTTTTGTAATTTCCTAATTAGTTTATTATTATTATTATTATTATTATTGTCATTGTCATTGTTGTTATTTATGAATTTAATTATAAATACAAAGTGTTGACATGGTAGCTCCTTGGTGTTCTATGTGTCATTTGATCAAGTTTCAAATTTTTTTCAATTTTGTAATATTAATTAATATTTATACATATATGTATGTTATTATAATTTTATAAATTTTATAAATTAATCCATTTTCCTTCTTTAATGCTCATGGCATGTATATATATATTATCTTACTTTATTTAATGATTTGCTATTTTAGTATATTGTACATATACTATTTAGGCATATATATGTACTTATACTATTCTACTAATATATGTATTGTTATACTTATATATACACCTTTATACTTAAGTTCCTTTACCTTATTTATGCATACGTACGTATGTAAATTCTAACATATACGTATAGTAACTTAAGTATACTAAATATTATATATATACATACTATATACCTATTGTTAAGCTTGGTTTTTCTCCCGATTTTTAGAAATTGCCCTTCTTTAAACTAATCAATATTAAACCCTACCCATTTAATACTGACTCTCGATTAGGGTTTAACAAAAACCTATTCTTTTAACTTTAAAAACTTTCTAGAGTCGCCATCCAAATGTAATCGGAAAAGAGAGTTAAGTTATAACCAATTGGGTGGTTTGGTTATAACTTAATTACCAGTTTATTGATAAAATCAAATTTTAAAATAGTTTTTTAAAACTAGAGATCCGAATCCAAAGGCTATCTTATTAAATCCTAAATAGATATCACTTTTAACTTTTTGAATTTAATTTTGTTTTTCAAATACTCTTCTAATAATGTCTATTTACAAGCGATGACTGAAATTATACCTATTTACCAAAAAAAAAAAAAAAGAATTTAAAG
>JAMXBB010000004.1:12029157-12060099 GCA_024138015.1 Lumnitzera littorea
TATATATGTATCCATGTATAATTATTTTTGTATATATATATAATCGTATAGTATTAATATATATATATATAGGACATATATATATATATAGGAATAATATAGAGTATATGTATGGTGGTATATGGCATATACCATATAATACATATATAATATCTAGTATACATATTTTATAACAAATACTATATAAATATATATATACCGAATATATATGTATGTATTGATATTTATGTACACATGTAAGACTCATATGTATAAATACAAATACATGAATATGTATATAAGAGTATGTTTATTTTCAATAAATACATATACATATATAAGGTGTATAATGTATAGTATATATATAAATAGTATACCGAAATATATTAGCATATATGATATATAATATTTACTAAATTCATGAATATGTAAGGTGTAGATATATATATATTACTGTAATTAAGGAATTTTCAATAAAATAAATTATAAGTATATGAATATATATATATATGATCGTAAAATGCATAAATAACAAGAAAATGAGAAATAATAAAAATAATAAAGGCAATAATAATAGTAATAAATTTAAAAATCTCAAAAATAGGAAAATATGCTTAAAATAATAAAAATATTGAATATATGATTTAAATAATTATTAAATCATAAATATGTTGAGAAAAAGCGAAAATTAATATTTTATAATTTTTAAATTTAAATAAGAATTTTCGTTATATTTTTATATTACAATTTAAACTACGAGTCACAACATCCAAAACAGACCTCGTTACGAGAAAATACGCTCGAAAACGATTAAAATGGACAATGAGTTCATCAGCGATTCGATAAAAAGCTCGAATTGATAATTTCACGTAATTAGGTGAAATAGACCTTACAAATTATAATATTAGTTAACTTTAAATTCCTAAACTTATAAATTTCTCTTATTCTCAAGTGATCTCAATATCGACCCTAAGTTACCCCTAGACTGCTACGACCCCTGAGCTAGCCATAACTGAGTGAGTTTTTCCTAATGATTCCATACTTATTTATGCTTGTAGTTAGTGAATATAAATTATGATTTATAAATGAATGTGTATGGGGTTAGGTTATACTTGTGTATAATAATTGTTGTTGATGATGAATTTACTTTAAACTTCAATAATGTAATGATTGTTGCAAAGTAGATTCACTAGAATTGATTGTTTGTGACTTCGAATGATCATTGAATAAATAAGACTTAATTTATTTGACTAGAAAAAGTTAACTTGGATCATGCATAAATCATGCACTACATAACTAATTCTGGCAGTCACATTACACGGAGGTAGCGAGAGGCCGTACGTGGGTTAATTATTGATTGTTATTGATTTCGTACAGTACAGTACATATATGCGATATGACCTTATCCCGGCCCGCGGAATGATTAGGCGTTGGAGGCACCAACTGCTTGGCTAAGGGCCGAGTCCAGAGGCCTTCGTTTAGGGGTGAATAAGGACTGTGTGAACCTACTCACAATCATATATATAACTCATTTTGATAAGGTTAGTAATGGATGTACCATAACATTTTAAATATGAAACGTGGAGTTTCGTTATGAAATAAGTTCTAATATGATACCCGGATCTGACTATACTGATGAATCTCCAACCTTGACATTGGAGGGCGTTAAATCTGAGTTGCATGCAGTACCTGGTCACCTGCATGTATTTGTTTGGCATACTGTTTGTCATGCATTCATTTGGTTAAACTTAACTGTTGTATAACTTGATTGTTGTATGGTTAAGGGAAATTATCTCACTAAGTTAGTTAGCTTATACCCTTGTAGTCTTCTTTCGCAGGCTAACCTTTTTGTGGAGTCGGGCCGTTGCATGCCTGAGGTTAGTTTTCTACACAGGATTAGTGTGGGAGCTAGATGAGGACGGAGAGTACTTTTGATTAATTATAAATTTGAATATGTAATTTTTATATTAATCTGACTTCAAACATGTTTCAGACTTTGTATCTGTAAACTTTTATACAAATAGACTATGTGTTATGTTTTTATAATATTATTATTTATCATGAAATGATATTGCTTAAGCTTGTGTACTCTTGATAGTTAGTAATAGTTGTAGCCTTGTATATTGTATAAAAGAGTCATCAATTGTAAGGGAATTCAATCTACAATCCTTTGTACGGTATATGGCGATTGCCACGACTAGCCCCCTCGGGTCGTGACAGTTCACATGTGAAAAATAATTGGAAACATAACTATGAACTAGCTTTATAGAGATCTTGCCTAATTAACATCTATAAAAATTTTCAACTCTTATGTGACTATTATTGTGATGTTGCTCAATCAACATCTATAATCGGCATCCCTTTATAGTGTGTTCACTCAGGGAGAAATGGTTATTTCATTTCCCCCTCATTTCTCATGAATTCCTATTATGGTGTTCACTTCATTTTTGACCCTATAGTAGGAATTTCATGAGTAATCACAATTCCCCATTTTATTGAATTAGGATTCTTAACTTAGACTTATGGATCACAATTTAGCAAATAAAGACCCCCCTTACCCTTCTCTTCATGAATCGTTCACAACACAAGACACTACCATAATGACCTACCTACTCCCCACCCTATAAGCACCATTACCACCATCACCACCACACCTACCCACCACTACTACAAGATCAAACCCCAATCTCCACTAATACCATCAAACTCTGACAACACTTTTAGCTTATAAATCTAAACTCCCAAAAAAACAAAGAGAGAAGGAAATCCTATAAAAAGAAAGAGCAAGACACTCTAGCAATGACCATGAGTAGAAATGAAAACATTAATATCTCTTTTGAGAAGAAACAATTTCCTATCATGTAATAACTCTGACCAAAAATGATTTCCTTTCAACCTTGCCTATTAACCACATGATAAACTTACGCTTGTCCATTACCTGTCAAGCCAAAAACATCTACCTATATTTTCATGACATTTAGGAAAAGAGAGAGAGTAGGGTTTCTCTTTGAGGAGAATTTGGGGAAAAGGGCCTTTTTTGAGAGGGATGGGGTTCTTAAGGGAGTAGATTTCATGGAAAGATTATCTAGGAAGGTTTATTAAGGAGGGAAAAGATGGGATTTTCTATAGCATTAGAGGAGGACTTATTGAGGAGGATTCCTAGCATTGAATTACCATAGATAAATTCCATGACTTCTTTATATCATATTCTAGAGAACAAAAAGGAAGAAGACAATAGTCATTAAATTTCTATTACCATTCTACTCCTAAGTTACTTTTTAATTCAACAAAACAAAGCAATAAATGTTATATTATTATTGAATTCTCTAAAAATCCCAATTCCATTTCCGTTTTTCCTATTCAATGATGTAAATGGGACATTAATGTTTTGATATGTATTCAACCTTATGTGGTTTAGAGAAATGTAAAATTAGGCCATGAAAAGAAGATATAAAACTAACATTGTCCTCTTACTTTTGTGCAAAGTGTTATTTGTCTCTATTCTTATTTTATTCTTGAATAAGTGATACTAACATAAGGAGAACAAATCTACTTAGATGTAAACATATCTTTTCTATTTGATTCTTTTCTATTCTGCTTTGTAGGGGTATGGGGTTGCTTAAATTCCATTTTATTGCTACACCTTAGATGTGGCTATCTTCTAGCATTAAGGATGATGTTTGGGTTGTTGCTACGAAGACACATTGTTTATTTGCTTTTCTTTTTATTTATGGACCACGATGGACTTATGGTTATTGTGATTGAGCTATGCATGTGATATTTCCTTTTTTGATAAATTGTAAATATAGTTCCTTTATATTAGTTTTATGTGCCCTTTTTTTTATAAATTAGATTATAATGAGTAGGTAACTCTATCATATAGATTATTTACCCATACTCTGCTTAATTGAGTAAGTCTCGAATAAATATTTGAGGTCACCAAATAGGCTTTAGGTGATAATTTCTTGAAATATACTCTTATTAGATGAGGCATAGGTATGATGTCTTGATACCTTGTATTCACCTAGAAACTTGTACTTTAATGTATGTATGATATAGGTTTTGGGGTGTCCTATTCTCACCTTGTAAAATTTATTAATATATATTGATAAATGGAAAGTCCTTATATTTTCTTCAATCATGAGGATTAAAAGAATAAAAATAATATTATACTAATATTAAAAAGTAGTGGTTGAAATCCACTGCAATGCCTAACCCAATGCCCAAAATTGAAACCTAATAATGGTAAATTTAAACTTTAAGAGGCAATATTTGTTATTAATTCTAAAGAACTTGCATCTTTTTCTCTCTTTCTTTTTTTTTAAATTTTTGTTGCATGTACCCTCATGTATTTATTATTATTATTTTTTTTTTTGCTAATAAAAAGTGCTATTTGACATTAAAGTTCCTTACAATATTTGAAAAGCAATCTTTTGGTATAAGAAATATATACATAACCAAAATTTGCTAATAAAAAAGTGTTAAGTTGAAATATTTGTGAAGATAGAAAAAATTTATAACTTCTACAGAATACTCTGTATCTTGAAGTCCTATTGGTTATAAGTTCTAAAGTAGTTATGAGATACTATAGGGTAGGTTCCATGTAAAAATTTCAAAATCCATAACTACATGATATGGATAAGCCTTTATACTCAATCATAATGTACCCACTCACCTCTAAATCAAACTCCCAAACCTTTAAAAAAAAGTGCACTTAGACCCTCCAAATAGGAACACAATAACCAAAATGCACATATCTTTTTCTTTTTAAAGATTTGAGACCTGAATCCATGTTTCATATATAAGGAAACTAAGTACACATGATGAAAATAGAAGGGGGTGTATGAGAGATTCACCATTTTTTTTTTATTTTCGAGAGAAATATGAAAACTAGAATAAATCCTTCAATAATTAATTAAATATATAAAAATAAAGAAAGAAGAGGTATAATCCAAATATTACAATAAGAACATAAAACATGAGATGATAAGTTGATGTTACATGATTAAAAACTTTCAAGAAAATAGACAATATTGACCAATAGGGAAGAGATGAGAATATAAGTGAAATGGTCCTATAAAAAACTTAAGAGGACTTTCTTCCATTTATACATGGTAGAATCTTATTATTTTGCTTGTTTGATTTTTCTTACTTCTCAATTCTAATGTTTTTATCAATTCTATATTTTATAAAGATTTGGAAAGAGGATTTTTTCTTCCATTGCATTGAGAAAAGCAATTTTATATCTTAAATAAATGAAAGATGAGGTAAATTGAGTTTGATTGAATGGCATGTATCATGTAATATCAATTCCTAGACTTTAATTGCTCAAACTTACTTATCTCACTAGAAACTTTGGATTATGCTATTTGTTTATTTATTTGTTCGTTTCTCTATCTATCTATTTGTTAAAATTGTTAGTTTTACTTATCATCTTTCCTTTCCAAAGTTATAAAAGAAGAAGAAGTAAATTTCTAATACATCCCTTATGTTTGTTTCATTTGCAATTAGCTCTCTGATCTTTGAAATCATGCATTCAGATTCCTAAGTCTTTAATAAAATGTATATTTAAACCCTTAAAATAAGCATGTAGTAGTCAAAGTGCATCTATTTTTAAAGATTTGAAAATTTAAATGCATGATTTTAAGGAAAAGAAAGCTACACACATGTGGAGTAAACATAGAGAAGTGCATTT
Organism: Lumnitzera littorea; assembly: GCA_024138015.1. NCBI lineage: Eukaryota > Viridiplantae > Streptophyta > Magnoliopsida > Myrtales > Combretaceae > Lumnitzera > Lumnitzera littorea. Next base: position 12,034,832 of record JAMXBB010000004.1, read on the forward strand.
GCAATATGTCATTTTCTTTTTGCGTTAGTTTACTTGAATTTTGTTATTGGACTCTTAATGTTGGAACATCTCTTATTGTATTAGAGATTGATGTCTTCTAACTACTAACAATGAAATTCTATCTTTTTTTCTTCTTGGCATGAAATATTCACCATGTAAATCTTTTGTAGGTGCATTACTTACTGCATACACAAACAAACATAGTATAGTTAAGATGAATAACATAGAAGTTTTACACCTACCAAATCCAAACTTTATAGTTCAATTGTCGTAGAACAATGCATATATATCAAATGAAAAACAATTAAGGACAATAATTACTACACTAACTAAATTGTTGCATGAAAAACCAACCATGAATTGCATATAACCTATTCACAACTCATAAGATTTAACTCTCCTATGAATTTGCATCTAAAGCATCAATAACTTCAAGTTTTAGAAATTTGATATCCACAAATTACTCCACCATATGTAAATGCACTAAAAACACTAAAATACTAGAGTTTAATAGATAATCCATATAAGATCAAGTTATGCCACATTATCAAGTAAAGATTATTTATGTACTTAGATTTAAGTCTAACATCAACTGATCAAGAAGAAGGCATTCCTACTTTAATTTGTACAATCAATTAAGATGCATATACCCGCATATCATCTCAAAGAACATGACAATTCAAAGTAACATATCACATCCATTCATCCCCGAAAATATTTCCTTCTTTTTTATGGTTAGGACACTTTTTTTCGTTGAAAGTTCAAATTTCTTGAATATTTCTTTTATTCTTGCAGCAAACTCTTACTTAATGTTACTTGGGCTTATAATTCAAGACAATTAGTGTTATTTGCCTAAGGCCATCCTACAAGCTTAATTACTCAAATCAACAAAGCCAATTGCAAGTCTCTTTTATTTTTTTTAATCTTGTCAATTGTGATGCAAAAAACAAAAAAAAATTAATTACTTTCTAAGAAGATATATCTTCTTTAGTTTTCTACCGAGTAATTTATACTTGGTGGACCAATTTAGTATGAATTAAAAATTAAAGAGAGAGTGAAATTTCGAGCTCTATAGAAATGTTTTTAAATATATATCTGTTAAGAAAGAATGTTTTACCAATCCTATCTTTCTAAACTCTCAAAAGCGGTCATTATCTTTAGGGAAAGATCAAATGATTTCAAAAGTACTCTACAAATGATTTTAAACAAGTCCACTAGTCATTGACAATTTAAAGTCTTTCCTAAGCCAATGGAGAATTAACTTCGAACGTTGAAACGAGCAGGAATCTTTCATCTTAAACGAGCTTAATCTTGCCATGAACTAGAGTTTAGATATAGGACAAAAACGCAGTGAGGTAATGTCGCATGCATACGATATTTATTAGCAAATTGCATTAAGGGAATTTAGCTTTTGACATTGTTACTGGCAAAGCTCTTAGGGAATTTTCAACTGTTGTTGTTTTTGCTTTTCGAGAGTTAAGAGTCTCTAGTGGAAAGATTTGATTGTAGTGAGGAATTTATTGTCCGAAGATCGAGTTCCTAGTTATAAGTTCAAGGTGCATGAAATGATTACAGGGGTTAGACTGTGAAGAGTAAATCGAATTCTATTGAAGTGTGAAGGACATAGCAACTAATGCTTCTGTTTGTTATTGGTTGTTGTTGTACACTGAACACTGCCATATCCAAGTATCTATAAGTTTATGTGCGACTTTGATTTTTTAAAATGCTTCAGCTAATTGAAAGTAAAAAGGGGATAATTGCAAAAATTGAACTATATCTTTAGGACAACCAATATAGCCCTCTCTCCATCTTGGTTGCATACATGGGACAACCTCAATTCTATTACAGGACAACTAATGTCCATAACCTTATAAATTTAGGCTTACATATAAAATCTTGTGCAGTGCAACTTGTTTTTAAAGTATTATTTCACTTAGGTGACTTGCGTGGCTTTTAGAGTCTTATCATAAAAATTTAGAGTCAGTTAGAGAAAGTTCTTGTTAGTCTTAAATTTATAGTAAAAGCCCTAAATAAAATTTTGTCAAGATGTTAATTAACTTAATTTCAAAGTTAAAACCTACAAAGTCATTTTATTTAACTTTTGGTACTTCGTTTTCGGTTAAATCAAATAAATTTTCCTTTTTGCCCTAATTACTGGAGCGGATTTTTCAAATTGCTGACTTTCTTAGGGTTTATGCTAAGGTGCGTGGTTTCAACGTATTTGATTGTAACTGGGCTCAAATTTTGTCCTATTTGATAAGAGAGGTGAATAGAGGAGAGGTCATAGAAAGATTATTCTAACAGAATATCCGGTTTTTATATAATCTCGATCTCCTTTGTCTTGTACAAGGTAAAGTATGCGTGAAAGTTAACGGTTGAAGTACCCTTCACACATCAGTCATCAACAACTAACTTTGACTCCAATCCATTTTCCCGTTTGTTTAAGCACTACCAGTTTATCTACAGCTAACTTAGATTTTTCCTCTCATTGGGGAGCACTTTCTATGATATCAGCTATATCTACTATTTTATTTATCACAAATGAGGTTCGTGTTTCGTTTGATGTTTTTGTTGATTTATTTTTACTTGCAAAACCATAGAATTTCATTATAATTGAGAAACTCATATCCATGTCATCTTAATTAATTTTAAGATAAATTGTAAATAACCCTCCTAAATTTTAACTTTGGTATGACTTGGTCTCTATAATTTAATGCGGACATACCTATTAAACTTTCAAATATTACAGATTATCTCTTTAAATTTTGATAAATCGACAAAGTATAATACATTATGTTAAGTTTGAAAAGGTGTTTCTACATGAAGAAAAAAACTTAACGAAGTCATTTAGAACAATTTCAAAGTTTAGAGATATATCCACGCTAAGTCAAAGTTCATGAGAGTCATATTTGCAAAATATGAAAGCTTAGAGGTGGGGTCATGGATTTTGTATTTTCTCCTATAATTTTAATTCAATTTTTAGTGCCTTAATATTTATTGGTTAGCCCTTCACATGTAAATTGATATTTTGATTAGGAAACTTCTATTGTCCCATTCATTATTTTGACAGGACCAATTCAATCCTTCGTTATACCATTTATTTAATATCCATTAGATCTACATAGTTAATAACATAATCTGTTTAATGGTTCATATTAAATCAATAGTGTGATAGAAGATAGTATCAATCTCGTACAAATAGTGGACGAGACTGTAAAAAAATCCTTCAATTAAAATTAATAGGGGCAGCTGAGGACCTTTTGCCTTTTGAGTCCATGATAAATATTTGATTACAACAAGATCATCTAAAAATTTAAGTCTATTATATCTAAAGTGGCTTTGTATTATCAAATTGATATTATAAATAGTGAAACAAAAACAAATAATTATATTTCTTCGTTTCGCCTTTTAACATAAAGCTCATGTGTACTGTTATATTTCTTTTAATTACCATCGAAGAACGTGAGTTCTCGTTACTTTTCCAAGGGGTGCTTACACTTCCAGCCAATGATTTGATTTACCAGGTTGGATGGTGGAAATTGAATTGCTAATTACTCTCGACGGTATATTGCATTTGAGATGAAACGTGTGAAAAAATTTAATAAGGCAGCAATTCATGCCATGGCTCGGGAAATGTCATGATAATAAACAATATGCAGATAAAATAATATGCTGACTAGCTCCAATATTCATCGTTTTCTCTAGGGTTAGATCTTTGATCCATTGATTTATACCGTGGCTACGGGCATCGTTTCGAACCAATCTAAAACAAGCCCAAAACGGGCGGTTTCCAGTTCTAAAATAGTGGAATCGGTACCAGCCCTGCCAAGGTTTGTTCGAGGACCCCTTGGCTGCGGTTAACGGAGTGTAACTACAATTTTTATTTTCTTAAAAAACTCGTTTTTCTTTTTAATTTCGTTGGTGAACCACGATAGAATTGTCAAATTTGGTCACGTTTCAAGAACCATAGTAATGGTTGGATTCCAAGCAGATTCCACATTCAAATCAGGACCATACCAAGATCTAGCTGTACCTTTGGAAAGAAAATGACACTGTAATGGACATGAAGTAATATCATCTTAGTAGGACCGATCTTATTTCATGTAACTATGATGGGATATAGCTTAATTTTGGTATTCAACTAGCATTTCCACCATATCTCTTCGACCATATTGCATAATAGGATTGGAAAAAAAAAAGTATATGTAGGTATAAGTGTAAGGATCACGTGCATGCTGTGTTAAATCGCGCAACACGTGACTAGAGAAGTAACTTGAATTGCACGTATGAGATGATCAGAAAAAAAGTATAGAGAAAAAGAGTAAGCAATCTTAATAAGGCTTTAACATGTATGATAAGATATGGAGAAACGCGATAGCATTAAACTCTATAATCAATGAAGAGTAGGGTAAAGTTCTCGATGTGTTTAAGTATTTAATATTTGGAACAAGGTTCCGATAGAGTAATAGCGTTAATGAGGTTTTCTCTCTTATCTAAATGAAGATGTGAATAGGGCATTTATAGAAAATGGTAGTTGATTTTATTTGTCGGATCATGATAATGATCAATAGTTAAAATTGGAGCCTTTTATTAATAAATCTTAAGTGGATTGTTTTCATAGGTTTAGGTTTAGATAAAAGGTTTTATTTATTATTTTAGCGTGAGTCAAACTAAGAAATGCTAGATTGAATGGACCGATCTAATGGGCCTTACTTTAAGCCTACCATACCAAAACTCCTTTGATCATCCTAGATATTTGAATTCAACTCTTTGAGCCTCATTACCTTAGCCTAGAGAGTCAAACCAATTAATTAATGGGCTTAAAGCTTAAACTTGAATTTATCCCTCTAAATTTTGCCTCTTAACGAAAGTCCTTTGAACAATGTTGAAAGGGTTTGGGTATCGAATAAGTCATTTAAATAACTAAGGCGTGATATGATTTGGGTTACTAACCCAACTGAATGCTAAGTTTGGGGTTATATTAGAGACCTATTCATGAGCTTCTCATCAATAGAAGACCTATTTATGAGCTATATTAATGTTGGAAGACCTGCTCTATTTTGTTCAACTAGGTCTACTCTACTCAGTTAAGTTTACTTTGCTCAATCAGATCTACTCTATTCTACCAGGTCTGCTTTACTTTGCCAGTCTACATTACTGTACTAAGGTGGCTCTAGTCTACCATTCCACTCTACTCTACTAATCTGCTTTGCTCACCTAATCTTCCCTTTAGGTCGGCTAAAATTTCAGCTTTACTCAAATTAGGTCTACTAATCTGCTTTGCTTATGTTATTTGGACTACTTATTTTTCATATTTTTTAAAATTACCCTCATGTTTATTTTGTATTTACGAGAATGCCACTAAGATATCCTTTTAGTCCTTTTATATACAAGTTTGCCACTATATATAAATAAAACACTTATATAGGGTTTAGATGAATTTTTGCACATTAATGAAAAACCTTTTCAATATTTTCTCTTGAAAAACCCTTTCTTACTAGCTCTTATTAATCCCTTTAATAAGAATTGTGGCAAGTAACCCTAGTTATCTCTTTATGCTCATATCAAAGCGATGAGTAGGTTGTGTAGGATCTAGTTAGTGCATTATATTCGATTAAGTAGCTTAGGGATTTGCTAAAACCCTCTCAAAACCTATCTTATTTTTGTTCCTTCAATAAGATCAAACCCATCCTAATACGACCAACCTTGTCAGTCCTTAGTGGGCCATATTAAGGCACGTGCGCTATTGAATAGCTGTGTCGTTACTAAATTTATTTGAGAGTTATTTAAGTGCGTTAGTTTGTAGTACCTCTTAATCGTATGTCATACTTTAGTTAAATTAAGTTATACATTAGCCCCAAGAAAACACTCTAAAATAAATCTTTTTTAAGTTATCTCTTTGATTCGATTCATATGAGTTATTCATTCTATTGAATTGAATTTGTACACTAACTTCATATTAGCAATCTCATTGAATTGACTCCATGTATCAATATTGTCTTGATTTTCTTCTTTTATAGGAGTATTTTTCTTGTAAGGTATTCACATATAATGTAAACACTTTATATTAACCAAATCTTATTTATTTCATTACGAATAGTAAGCACAGTAATCCTACTAGTAGATAGGGGTCTAGTGGATAGTGACCCCCATGGGTCGAAAACTAAATGAATTTTCAAATCTTTATTTAAAAATTCCTTCAAAAATACTTTAAGAAAACGTCTTTATCAACAACTGCCCTTCATTCTTTCCATGTTAAGCTCAAATTTATGTATATATATATATATTGGTTCAAAATATAATAGCCGGCATATATCAACATTGTATTGCTCCCCAAATTTCATGAGGACATATAACAAATATTTGTAACTACGTAACGTTGGGCTCTTGAATTAACATGCTACACATGTAAAGGCCCATCCACTAACTACTTAGTTGTAATATCAGGAGAGTTCTCTATTTTCACTCATTATCTCAACTAGAAGACCAAAGTAACGTATGGTATGTATCCTTTTTGTCCTACACTCAATGATAATTTGACAGCAGCCACTTTACTATTCCTTTGACTCACATAGTTTAGGGCTCTCTATTCCTTTTCTTAGCTGTTACCATAGCTACTAAAATAATAATAATAATAATAATAAAAGTCCTCAATCCTTATCCTCAAATTATAGTAGAGACAGTTGCTCAGTTTGGAAGAAAAGAAAATGAGTGCTTAACTTGGTTCTCTTATCTTGCCTAGTTATGTTGCTCTTGAAGATTTTGGCCTAATTCTCTTCAATTGCTAGTCTATTCTGAAGTTAGGATTCATGTAATTGGTAGGCACCGAACAAGTTCCTACTTGGGTTTGATGTCATGAAACACATGGCTACTATTTTGTAGCAGCTCACATAGAGCCCTCGGATCTTTCAAGTCAACGAATTGCTTGCCAGCAAGCTATTTTGTTTGGTTACAAAGGAGATCAAGTTGATGTTCTCCAAGATCAGGCTGTTGTTATTTTGGTCCAACTTTGTCTTTAATTTGAACCATTCCAACCTAAGCTACTATCAACAGTAGGCAAGCTGGGTTGAAGTCCTACAACTACTGTTCTGTTCAATTTTCAAACTCGTCTTGCTATAAAATGTCCGTGCTGGTCTATCAGAGTTTTCGTTGTTGTTCATTAGTTCAATGGGTACTAAGCCATTCTCCACTGTGAGGCATTCAGTTCGTCAAAAAGCTATTCAACCAGGTCATGTGGATATGGAGTACCCCAACTGGACTGCAACTTGTTTCCTCAATTTTGCTACTATGAAATGGACAATTGGTTGGATTATTGCTTGCAACTGCTCATTCTTCTTCATCTTCCTTTGTTTTTTCTTTTTAAATTTTAGCTATAAGTGTGTAGCGGCTGCTTACACTGTTCTCAACTTATTTAGCTGCTGCTGTCGTGGAGAAGCTTGGTTAAGTGGATGCAGTTGATTGGAAATTCAATCGAAGATTTTGCAGTTGCTACTTAGAGCTAATCCTAGCAAAACATTTAAGGCTATCATTCTATTCTTGTTTGCATATGGAGCTGAAATCATTCACTTCCTTTGTTGTGTGCTTCCTTCTCTCTTTTTTCTCTTCTTTATTTTTTTATTTTTTGTATTCATGGATATTTTCCCTTGTTTGAATTGTCACCTCTTGCCATTGGCTTATATAGGAAAATATTTGGAGCTCCATTATTACAAGTTCTGGATTAGAAACTAATACCGGAAATGTGGTGCGTAACTTATTGATTATAACCAAACAAGTGCACTACTCCATCATATACTTCCATTAATTACTGTTTAGGTGCATTTGTCTTCCATCTTCTTCTTCTTCTTTTTTTTTAATCTTATTTGCTTAGCTTAATGCCATGTGTGCCTTGCAACATTTGGAATTAAGAAAGCTATCTTGAATGCCTCTTTCATTTCTTTGAAAAGAATTACTAACTTATAAAGTGTAGGTTCCTCATAAACAGCAACTTGTATGTCTTTATACTTCCATATTAAGCAAATAGTAAGATCAATACTTGATGTGGTCTTACTGGCATTTGTTTAACATCATTAGATTCCATATGTTGGATTGGGAATAATATTTTGTAGATTGGCCTTGAATAACATATTGAATTGTTGCATTGAAAAACAAATCCCTTTTAAGTCTTCGTTGTATTTTTTACCTCAATCTTTTCCTATCTTCCTAGTAGGATCATCTTATTTTCATTTTTCACCAAAGAAACATGGATGGTAGGTCTTGACTCTTGCATTATAGAACACAATATGGGCTAAAATTCCTCTCTTTCCAATTTGTTAATTTTCATCATTCAATTGGTGGCCTTTGTTATTGTATTTTTACTCATGCCTTCATGAGTGCCTTTAAATTCATATTAGCCTCCATTTATATCTCCAAACCATAATGCTCGAGTCACATATAGCCTCCTTTTGTAATCCCCATAAAACCGATTGTAACTTGTAACATAATTGAACATGAGTCCTGAGCCGTAAGGAAATGCACATACGAGTACATGAGAGGCAAATGCAAGCCTTACACATGAGATGAACTAAACATGAGGCTTGGACATTAATTCATGAGAGTAGAACATGAGCTTGTCATTTGAGCACACATGAATAAAACATGAGTCTTGAATGCAAATATTGAACACAAATTTTAAAAAGGGTATGAGTCTTGAGAATAACATGATCTTTAATCATGATATAAGTCTTTAAACATGGCACGATGGAGTCTTAAACATGACGTGATGCAAGCATTAAGCATGTGAACTAGAGAAGATCCTCGAATGTGAACTTAACATGAGAATTGAACATGAGCTTTGATCCTCTTTAATATGAGTACTTGTAAATTGAACATTTGAAATGAATATGACCTCCTTTAACATAAGTAGTTGTGAGCTAAATCACATAAAATGGACATGAGGCTTCTACGTAAGCATACATATGAATTAAACATAAACCTTGAACATGAGCACTTGAGAGTTGGGAGCAAGTCCACGACTTAAGCACATAGGAACCAATTATAAGCCTTACACATAAACATTTAAGAGTTGAACATTTGAGTTAAGCCTTTGAGACAGGAACTTGTGAACTTTCGATATGAGCACACATGAGTTGAGCATGCAAACTGAATATAACACTTTTAGCATTTAAGTTGAATAAGAGTCTTATCATGTGAGTCAAATATGAGCCTTGATACATGAGCCTTGAGTATGAGTGGACTTAAGAGTTGCACATGAGCATTGGAACATGAGAGTGAACACGGGTCTTAAACATTAAAGTTGAATGTAAGTGAGCATGAGCTGTAATCACGAGCCTTGAACATGATTTATCATCAAAATAGAACTTAAGCCCCAAACATGAGTATTAACCATGAGGTGAGTCTTGAACTCGATGTGAGTCTTAAATATGACATAATCCTTAAACATAACATGAGCCTTGAATATGAAATGAGCTTTGAACATGATATAATCTTTAGACATGACATGTGTCTTAAATATGAGATAAGACTTGAACATGACACAAAGCAAGGTTTGAACGTAACGTAAAGCCTAAGTGTGACGCAAGGCGTAAACACGATGTGAGGTCTGAACTTAATGAGGGATCTAGGCATAAAGCAAGGTTTGATCATAACATAAGGTTTGAATACTACATAACCCCTAAACATGACGTGACCCTTAAACATGACATGAGGTTTGAACATGACCTAACCCCTCAACACGATGTGAGGCTTGAGCATGATATGGGTCTTGGCATTACATGATAGGCATGGCACTTGAAATTTGAGTTGAATACGAGTAGTTGAATTATAAGTCTTTTCAACATACATGTGAATAGATATCACCCAATTACACGAGTTGAACATGAGACATTGACCATTAATCTTTTAACTTAGATACATGTGCTTGAACAAATGAGGTAAACATGAGTGAGTCATGAGAGTTGAACATGACATGAGACTTGGTCTAGACATTAGCTTTGTACATGACAAGGGGCTTGAACAGAAGTGTACATTAAGTGAATGTATGACCATACATGAGTTCAACATGTGAGTTGAACATCATTCCTCTAACATGAACACACATGACTTGAATCTTGGAGTTAAACTTAAGCCTGAATGTATGTATTGAACATGAATCCTCTAATATAACTTGTTAATAACACATGAATTGAAAATTAATGTTCAAACAAGGTTCCATTCCTTATACTACCCTTATCATTTTTCTTCAACTTCCCATTTGTATAGTTATACAATTTCTACCTCATTTTCACTTTACTTTACTAACTTTCTTACTTTCCTTGGTTTTCACATGTAATCACCCCTTCCTCCTCCTCCAAGTGATAATAACTTTACGTAGGCATTACTGCCACTTTTAAGAATCAATAAAAGGAGGTAACATTACATTATATGTGAGTAGTCTCATGTAATGAACAACTCTAGTAATATCATCCTTCATATCGAGCAAAGGAGATGTTATAAACTAACATAACGTATTGAATATCTAGAGCACTCATGTGGTGAGTATTGCATGTGTATTGAGCCTTGTGCATACGTACACTTCAAGCATTGTAAGCACTTGTGCATAAAGCCTTGTATACACATGCACATCGAACATCATGCATAAGGATTGTTGCATAAAGCAAACATAATAAGTAACGATCATCACTGTGCAAGAATAACCTCTTCATATACCATACCCATTTATAATTTTTCTCCTTCGGTTATTGACATTTAAAGAAGGGATAATTATCTAATCTTGATGCCTTTCATCCCCTTACGAGACCATCAAGGACTTAGTGTTATATTGTAGTAGAGTAGTTATAAACCCTACAAATTTAGCTTTTTAAGTATATAGTCAACTTAAGTATAGTAGGTAATTTCCTTAGGTCAACTTTAAACCTTGTGTAATCAGTAGTATAAACTCTATTCTAAGTCCGAGTGTTCTATATGATACCATAAGTTGATAAGGTTAGATAAAATAAAATTTTATTAAATTGAGAAATTGTATATAGAATCGACAATAAAAACCCTAAAAACTCGATCAAAACCTAAATCACGTACAAAAATCCTAAATTGAATATACATGCAAATACTTGAAATCAAACCTGAACCTAACGAAAACCCTAAAACTATAACTTTAAGCTTATAAAATAAATAAATATAACTTAATAGCAATATAACCATATTCGATCACAATTATCGATTAAATCGCATAATTAGGTATAAACCCTAACAGAAAAACATTGAAATAACTCATAAATATTGTAAACATAGCCAGTACCAATTAAATTAATAAATTTTTATAAAATCCCAAAATTAATTTATAAATATTAATTTTATGATTTTTATGTTTGGAAAAATTAAATATTTTATTTTCCTTATTCTTCCCTTTTTCTTTTCCTTTTTCTTCTTCCTATTTTTTCTCCCTTGCTCCACGTAGATTTAGCAGCCCACATTTTTTTCCTTTTCTTTTCCACCTTCCAAGTGTTGTTTTATGAAGAAAAACCAAAAGATATGATTATGTGTCTTGTCTCAATTAATGCTTAAATTTAGTTGGATTTGTTCTTTATTTCTCATTAAAAATTACTTTTGTTTCCTCCTGCCCAAGTGATTATGCTTGGAACTTAGAAATTCAAAACGAAAAAGAGAAAAACAAAACACTCAAAAATGAGCAAACACTAAGAAGAAGAAGAAGATAAGGGAATTTATATTATTCAAATTATTAAAGAAATTAGGTAAGTTTATTTATTTTATTTGTACATATAAAGATATATATATATATGTATAGTCTATAAGATTTGTATCAATTAATGCTTAAATTTAGTAGGNAAAATGTTAAAATAACTCGTAAATATTATAAACGTAACAAATACCAATTAAATTAATAAATTTTCATAAAAATCTCAAAATTAATTTATAAATACTAATTTTATGATTTTTATGTTTAGAAAAATTAAATATATTTATTTTTATTTTTCTTTTTTCTTCTTCCATTTTTTTCCCTTACTCCATGTAGAATCCAACAGCCCACGTTTTTCTTAAGCTTCTCCAGGTGTTGTGTTATTAGGATAAAATTAAAAGAAATGATTACATTGTCTTGTCTTAATTAATGCATAGATTTAGTTATTTGTTCTTATAAATTGCTTTTTTTTTTCTTGTTTTCTCTTGCCCATCTTTAACATGCCTAGAAATCTTGGAACATAAAAAACCGAAATAGAAAAGAAAGACAAAGCAAAACACACATAAACTAAGCAAACACTAAGAAAAAGAAGAAAATAAGGGGATTTTAATCAATTAATTTACTAAAGAAATTAGGTAAGTTTATTTATTTTATTTGTACATATATATATATTTTACAACTTGGACATGTATATTGAGTATATTTTTTTATTTATTATTATCTACATGTATGTATGCATGAATATCTATGTATATTATACATATTATATAGTATGTACATGTATGCATATATAATATATATATATATATATATATACTATGTATTTCCATATTTAGGTATGTATGTATATTTATATGTGACTAAGTATATATACATGTATATTTACATAGTATTTTTTAAGGCTTAAATATGTATGTGTAAATAGGTATATATGTGTATGTACATAGTAATTATTTTAATTATACGATGTATAATTGTAAATATACGTATATGATATATATATACATATATTATGTGTTTTTGGTATTTATGTACATATATATGTTATTAGTATTTTCTTTATGTATGCGTANATAATAGAAAATTATGGAAAATGCATAAGTGTGATACGAGGCACTCTTATATTGTACCATGTTAGCACTCAAGAATCAATTAAGTAATTTTAGTAATTAATAATAATATAAAAATAATTAATTAATTAGAAAAATAATAAAGTAGAAAAAATTGAATTAATAGATCTTAAACCTTAAAAATAAATAAAAATGAGTAATTATAGTAAAATAGACCCAAAACAAGAAAATTACAAATTATACGATTCAAATAATTATTAATTCATAATTATACTAAGAAAAGTTTAATTTGATATTTTATAACTATTTAAGTCAAAATTATGAATTTTGTGATATTTTTATATCATAATCAAAATTGCGGGTTACAATATTTAAAATGGATCCCGCTACTTGAAAGTACATTTGAAAACAATTGAAATGGACTATAAATGTACTATAAGTTCATAAAGATCTGAGCTAAATTAAAAAAGTTATACGCGATTAGATAAAAATCTCAAATTAACAATTTCACACAAATAAATAGCTAATTTAAGTAAACAGTACAAAATACAATACTGGTTTAGTTATTTAATTCCCAAACTTATTACTTTTCTTATTCCTTATTATTAGGTGATTACGACATTAACACCGACTTATCATCTAATTATTACGATCCTTGACTTTCAATATGGTTGAGTGAGTATTCCTAATGATTACAACTTGCTTGTGTATGTAGATAGTAAATATAAATTGTTATTAATAATTAAATGTTGTATGAGGTTGAGTTATGCTTCTATATGATATTATTTGTTAATAGTGAATTTACTTTAAAGTATAATAATATACTATTTGTTGTATAGTAAATTTGATAGAAACTGATCTGTTTGTGACTTTGTTAACTATTAAGTAAAAGGACTTAACTTTATTCAACTTGAGTAAACTAAATTGATACACGCATAATCATACATTACATAACTAATTCCAGTCGTCACATCACATAGAAGTAGCAAGAGGCCACACGAGGGTTGATTATTTGTTGTTATAGTATTTCGTCTGGTATACATGTACAATATAACCTTATCTTAGCCTGTAGGAATACTAGGCATTGGAGGCACTAACTGCCTAGCTAAGGGTTAAATTTAGAGACATCAATTTAGAGGTGAGTGAAGGTTGTGTGAACTTAATCATAATCATACGTAGAACTCGATTTAACTAAAATTGAAAATGGATATACCATTATATTTTGTATACGAAACATAGAGTTTCGCTATTATATAAGTTTTAGTATGATATCCGAATTTGATTAGTGCCGATGTATCTCCATCCTTAACTTCGGAGAGCATTAAATTTGAGTTGCATGTAGTACCTAGTCACTTGCATGTATTTGTATGGCATACCGATTGTTCATGTATTCATTTGATTGAATTAAATTATTGTATAACTTGTTTGTTGTATAGTTGAGAGAAATATCTTACTAGCCTAGTTAACTTATACTTCTGTAGTTTACTTTCACAAGCTGATCTATTCATGAAGTCAAGTCGTTGCATGCCCGAGGTTAATAGTACCTCAGTGGGTTGATGTGAAAGTAAGATTAGTAATAAGAGTGGACTTATGTTATTGTATTTAGATTTGGACCTTAATATGTAGTGTAATGTATTATCAGTTTGAAATATGAGATACTATCATTTCTCATCTATAAATTTCTATATATATATGTGTTTTATATTTCAATAGTTTATTATTATTATCATCATGAAATGATATTACTTACACTCGCCTAACTCTAGGTTATTAGTTGTAGTAGTAGCCTTATATATTGCATAAAGGATTGTCGATTGAAAGGGAAATCAATCTACAATCCGTTATACGGTATACAACAACTGCCATGACTAGCCCCCTTGAGTTGTAATATCAACAAAGCCAATAAATTTAAAAATGATTCAAAATTTTAAATTTGAAACCTAAAATGAATATAAAAACCCTAATTTATTAATTTAAACGATAATAGCGTACAAAAACCCTAAACTCTATGTACTTGTAAATATAAAAGATTGACCCCAAACCTAATAAAAACCTTAAAACCAAAACCCTAAGCTTATAAAACATATAAATTTACCCTAATAGTAATAAAGCCTTAATTCGATATAATTATAAATTGGTACGCATAATCGCGTAAAATCGTTAACGAACAAATAAAAATAACTCCTAAATATTTATTAACATAAAAAGTAACAAATTAAATAACAAAATTTACAAGATTATGAATATTATTTTATGATTATTTGTGATTCCATATATGTATATGTATGTACTATTTTTATATTGATTCAATTATTTTGATTTAATTTCACTACATATTTTATGTTTATGTATTAAATAGTATACATTAATTTTTCATTTTATATTATCTTCCAGGATTATTTCATCCTAAATATTATCTAAAAGCTAGAAATACTTTAAGAAAAGTTAACAAATTTATTTTATATTTTTTTTCCTTCTTTCTTTCCTACTTTTTCTCTTTCTTACTTTTTCTTTGCATTGCTAAGTGTAGTAGAAATTATCCCATGTGAGTAAGTTAAAAGTTGATATCATGAAAAGCCTATCCTATAAGATCAACTTTGCAAGATAATCACAAAGTCAATTCCTCTTTTCTTCCTTTTTCTTTACGTTTGCAAGGGAGCTTCCAAAAGAGCTTTTTCTAACTTTGTTTCTTTTTCAATTCAAGTCATAAATCACTTCCTACATCTCTCTTATCTTGACCAACGTGAATTTTCCTCACAAAATCTTCCATTTGCTTTTCATTTTCATCTCATTTATCTTACTATCTAGCACCCATAATTTATAGTATTTGACTATATCTTCATCACTATCTTTTATCAACTTCAAGGATTCAGGAGCTATGGAACAAAAAAGGATAATCACCTTCCTAAAAGTCTTAAGATCAAGAGTAAATTAAATACCACTTTTTATTATATTTGTTTTCTTTCTTGTAACATAATTGTGGTGTATTATTTTTTTAATGTATTTTGTACATTAGAAGTATATAATAGGGATTATATGTATTTTGATATCTTTGTAATAAACTAAGATTAATGTCGTATTTGGTACCTAAACTTTACCAAATAATTTGATTTACTACCTCAACTTTGAAATGTTCAATTTACTATCTAGTTACACTTTTCATGATCATTTACACTACCCAATGTAACTCCGTAAGTTTCCACTTGTTGAAACTTTTCATGGTCATTTATACTACCTAATGTAACTTTGTAAGTTTCCATTTGTTGACATGGATGTAATAGACACGTAGCACAATTAGGAATTGATACGTAACATCTACTAACATGGCATGAAATGCCACATGGCACCACTACAAATTGACACATGTCTTTGCACATGACAGTTGTTAATGTGGCGAGAGTGGACACATGACAACAACTTCAATCGCCATGTGATGCCACATGTCAACTAACATCATGTGAGAATGACTTCTTTTTTTTTTTAATTGAAAAATTTTTTTTTTATTCGAACCAAGGAAAAAGTTAGACGAAATATATACTATGTACATGAGCACAATTCTTCAAACACCACTTAAGATAACCCATATATATACAAGACTCTTTCCATGCATATATTCTACGTGGAACTTATGAAATAAGGATAAGGGTTTTGAAGTGTAACTTACAACTTTTTGCAAGAGAAAGTGTTGACTTTGACTTGATTTTTTTCATACGATTCGACTTTCAATTTAAAAAAAAAAATTGCTCAATCTTAATATACTCCATGATTTCTTTTAAATCATACAAAAATTTTAACAAAAAAATTTCTAAAACATAATTTAAATCTATCTTAAAGTAAGTGGTTCAAGTATGTGTTATAGTTGAAGAGCCCACTTTGAGATAGATTTAAATCATGTTTTAGAGGGTTTTTTATGAAAATTTTTGTATGATTTAAAAGAAATCATACAGTAGATTAAGATTGAGCAATTTTTTTTTTTAATTTGAAAATCAAATCATGTGAGAAAAATCAAGTCAAAATCGACACTTTCTCTTGCAAAAAATTACAAGTTACACTTCGAAACCCCCATTCTTCTTTCATAAGTCTCACATAGAATATATTCATGGAAAGAGTCTTGTATATATATGGGTTATCTTAAGTGGTATTTGAAGAATTGTGCTCATGTGCATGATAGATATTTTGTCTAAATCTTTCCTTAGTTCAAATAAAAAAAAAATTTCACTTAAAAAAAAAAAAAAGTAATTTTCACGTAGTGTTAGTTAACATGTAGCACCATATGGTGATTGAAGTTATTACCATGTGTCCACTCTTACCACATCAACAAGTGTCATGTGTAAAGACACGTGTCAATTCATTATGGTGCCATGTGGTATTTCATACCATGTTAGTAGACACCACGTGTCTATTACATCCATGTCAGCAAACGGAAACTTAGGAAGTTTCGTTGAGTAATATAAATGACCACGAAAAGTGTAACTAGGTAGTAAATTGAACATTTCAAAGTTGAGGTAAAAAATTGAATAATTTATTAAAGTTCAGGTACCGGATACAGCATTAACTTAATAAACTATATGTACAAGTGTTTGGAGTACACGTATAAGTTGTTCTCTTTCATGTGTATGTGTTTATATATGTATATGTTTAACTATATAAAACTATATGTATACAAATGTTATGTTTATCTATGAATACATATATATAAATAGATTAAGAAAACATAATTATATGTGTATATGTACAATTATAAATATGCATATAGTATTAGTATGATATAGGTATAAGTATGTGTACATATCTAAAGAATACAAGTATATGTATACTAAAATACTAATTCCTTAAAATAAGATAAAGATAATATATATATATATATATATATACATGTACATATGTACGTGACCCTTAAGGAAGATTTAAGGCTAATTATCAATATTTGATAAATTATAATAATATATATGTATAAAAATTAATTAATATTTCAAAATGGGAAAAATGTGAAAATTTAAAGAATTTAGAAAATTGATACATAGACAAATAGGAAGCTACCACATCAGCATTCCTTCATTAAAAATTGCAAATTATAAAGAAAATAAGAAAATAGTAATAACTAAATAAATAGAAAATTACAAATTTAAGAAAAAGTTATTTAAATAGGAATTTAACCTTGAAATAGTGGAATAAGTAAATTATTATAAAATAGACTTCAAAAATATAAAACTTCAAAAATAAGAATTTAGGGATTTAACCTAAAAATAAGAAAACTTTGAAATTAATTAAATCGTATATCAATAAAGAAAAGCTTAAAATAATAATTTAAAATATTTGAGTCAAAATAATAAAATTCATAATATTTTAAGACCATGATGAAAAATGTAGGTTTCAATGTCTAAGAGGAATCCTGCTACATGAAAACATGCCTGAAAATGAAGAAAATTGACTATAAGTTTGTGAAAAATGGAGTTAAGACTAAAAACTTAAACATGATTTAAGATTTAAGAAAATTAAGGAATATAAATAAATTGATTAAGTTATTCGAGTGATATGGTTTTGTAAATAATTATTTAAGATAAAACCCCAACCAAATAAAGAAATATCCAAACGCAATTATTTATAAGTGTACATTTATAATTTCTTACGAAGGGAAATTGATAAAAACATACTATAAAATACAGATAAGACATAACTAAAAGATACGAAGTTCTTCAAAATATTATAGTCTTATACATACATACGTATTTAAAAGTCAAAACATTTCGAAGAAGATATGCTTTCATATGTAATAATGATATATGCTAATATAAAACAGCAATGATGATGATAATAAGATATAATCATAGACTTATAGGAAATAAATTGAATGTAAGTATACATACACGCATAATATAAGCCTAGAATAATACTATAATATGACAAAGCTAAAGTTTTTAGTTATTTAAATATACGATTTTAATATTTCCACTCAACTTTATTATTTTATCTAACTTGTCTTAGCATAGTATTATTTATTTTGCTATATGTGAAAATTACAATTAAATTATAATATAACAATATACTAATATAAAACTTATGAAAAGTGAGAAAAATTGAACTCGTATAATAGTTATTAAGTTGTAAGTTGTTACTTATATGATAAAATAATATTTCCTAATCATCACAATAAATATGTTAAACCATGTGAAATAATACTAAAAATTTTAATCAAACTTTATCACTACTACAAGAATGTAAAGATGAAAGGTAGAAAGAAAAAGCTATACATGTTTAACATTTAAAGGGAAATCGGAATAATAAGATAGATAGTAAACTGGTTAGAACGTTTAGCATTACGTTTAGA
Organism: Lumnitzera littorea; assembly: GCA_024138015.1. Lineage (NCBI taxonomy): Eukaryota > Viridiplantae > Streptophyta > Magnoliopsida > Myrtales > Combretaceae > Lumnitzera > Lumnitzera littorea. Next base: position 12,053,922 of record JAMXBB010000004.1, read on the forward strand.
TACTCATTAATTTTTTTTTTCTAATTTCTATTTATCAAGAGATATTGATTAGGAGGATAAGTTATTCATATCGATTTTGGTCAAGTGAGTACTCTTGATAACTTTATACTTGTTTTGTGCTTGTAATTAGTATACCTAAATTTTATATATTAATAAATTGATGCTTGGGGTTCGGCAATATGCATATGATTGAATACTATTTGTTTATTGTGCAAAATGTACTTAAATATGGTAATTGAAGAATTGATTGTATAATTGTTCTTTACATGACTTGAATGGTTTGTTAATTTTGGTTGATCATTTAATAAATTGACTTAATCATATTCGACTTATCTTAAATTAAATGAATTATGCATAGACATGAACATTGCATATAATGTTTTAACTATCGCCTTATGTAGATGGTAATGAAGAACCTTGTAGGGATAAGATTTCTACATGATTTAATTAGTATAGTACATGGGTATTGGTATAACAAGACCTTACCCTTGGCTCATGAGTTTACTTGGCATCGAAGATACTAATCGTGGGTAATTGGGGGTTAACTCTAGAGATTGTAGCTTAGGGTGTAAGTATGAAATGTGGGGGACCGTATTACTCGATATTGGAAGTAGAAACATATTTTGTGAAATTTGGAATTTCTATATATGGTTAAAAAACTAAGTGCTAGAACCCAGCTGTGATTAATGCCAACGAATCTCCAACTCTTACCTTAAACAACGTTAAATCCGATGTTGTATGCAACATCGGTCAACCACATATATTATTTGGTATACTACTTGTTTATGCATTCATATGTCTATTAATTAATTATTTAATAACCTGCTTATCGTATAAAACGAGGGATATCTCACTAAGCTCATGTAGCTTACTCACCAATAATTTTCTTTGCAGGTTGATAAATAACTAGGCATGGATTAAGAGCCAAGTGTTGAGATGTCTTAAAAGGTATAATCTAAAGATAGATTATATAGTTGATTTGAAACATTACATGTAATTACTATTCTTATACTTAGATTTTATAACTTTGATAAGTTTAAATTTTAGATCTTTACTACCTAATCTTATTGTTTGGCAAAAGATATCAATTCTCTGTGGCTCTAACGAATTGTAGAATATTGAATATTTATAGTTATTTATATTATATAATAAGTTAGTAAGTTAAAAAATCGAAATCCTAGTGGATAATTAATTAGAATCTCGCAATCTCTAACTTGCAAAATAATTTTTGTATCATAGGTATACATATAATATGAAAATTTTACGTAATCCTACTAAGTCCTCCATAAGGTCATGACAATAGTCTTTGAAAGTCATGATACCTTGAAGAGGCACACTAATTTTGCCTTATAACAACACACTATTTTCATAGGAGCACTTATATAAATCCTTGGTTATATATGCATATCTATAATTGGCCACTTATATTAGTAGGCATTGTCATAAGTCTTATGTCATATGATCTTCTTGATCACTTAGTCAAAACTCTTATATTTCCTTATAAGTATGAGTTGTACTTAAATATATAGAATTAATAATAATGAAGTTCATTGATCCACTTTCATGCTCTTTTATCTTCTTGGTGCTTTCATTAGCTTTTATTAAAGTATCTTATCGCTATGCACTAAGAGGCGATAGCTCAGTACTTAGTTGTACTGTGTTGGACAATAATGTAGTACGACAGCTTAGATCCTCTTAATGACTTGCAATGTATTAATAGATATTGAGAAACATATCCTGACCTAATGGTAACATAACTAAGCATATCTTGAGTCTAAGTATGCTTTGTTCTTAAAGACTTCACATGCTTAAGAGTAATATCTCGACTAAGCAATGCTATTGTCTAGTGTAAAGTAGTAAAATTACTTTATTACCGCTTCTTTCTTCTTAAAAAATGACACCACATGGTAGGGAGCAAAGGCTTGACCTAGTCATACTAGTGTTGAGCAACATGAGTTTTAAATTTTTGGATTGACATGATTGCAAGACTTCTTAGATTATTTGATCTAAGGGGCCTCTTGTAGAATAGATATAATTGTAAGAATGCTTAGACTGCCTCTTGTAGAATAGATATAATTGTGAGAATGCTTAGACTCAATGATCTAAGGGGGTCTCTTGTAGAATAGATGTAATTGTGAGATTGCTTAGATTCAATGATCTAAGGGATCTCACATGTTATCTCATGCATTAAGTTAAGACTTTCGCTTAGTAATGATAATATATAGAAGATCATTTTCAAGAGGTGTTCAATCATACACACGTAGTGATAGTGGCACCAATTGCTTGGGATCAATAATTCTTTCTCATTTGTCATGGGGTATTTCCCACTACTTGATTGCATAATGTGACTTACTGAGATGTTACTTAAGTTTAAATGTCAATATGCTGAAGTGCTCACTCATAGGATCATCTTTACTACTTAGTGGTAAGAAACATAAAAATTAGATAACATGAAAACTATACATGATTATTTGGCATAATGTACGTCTGGGAGCTAGTGCTCCTACTAATCCGCAATGTATGAGTTAAGCTCATCAAAGTGCGCTTAGGAAACCAAGCTTTTACGAGTCAACAACGATGTGTAGTTTATATGTTATATTCATTATTATTTTCTTTTAATCAATCAAGGGGTTTAGTTTCCCTCATTCAAACATAAATTGTTTTGTGAAATTAACTCCGTGCTAAGGAGACTAGCTTCTTACTTTGTAGCGACAATAGTAGTAAAATGCAGATATATAAACATTTATCACATTCTCATTAGAAAATATTAATGATGGGAAAAGGAACTTCTTTCATTAACGAGAAGAAGCCATCATTGCACTTACATATGAAATGAAATGAAAACTGGGATAAAACTAATAAGAACACATCTTGGCTATTAGTAGTTCTTGCACTCATTAGCTTATAATGTGCTTTCTACCTTTATAATATCATTGGTTTGCTTTCATTTCTTTGTGCCCTTGCGACAACTACACATCTTCTTCATCTTGAATGCTTGAGTCTGAGGCTTTTCCCCTATAAGTAGCTATACCTTAGGGGGTTCCACTAAGGGTGTATCCCCTTCATTCACATGCTCATCAAAAAATGTTACTCTAGTAAAGTGAGACTCATTATGTGTGAATGGGTTATTTGTTGTAGGAATGAAAATGTCTTGCTCATTCCAATTACCCTTCATGCATTGATGTCATGTTGAAGGTATCATGTTATGATCATAAAGCCATGTCCTTCCTATAAGAATATGGTAAGATACTGGCACATCGATCACATGGAACCATGAGGAATTATGGATAGGTCTGATATTAAAGTCTACTTTAATACACCCCATTATCTTCATGGAAGACTCATAGAAGCTTTTTGGTGTAATTGGTTGTCTTATTAAGTTTCGAATATCTATCTTTGTAGTTTTAAAAGTTGACATTGGCAAAACATTAAGTGAAGATCCATTATTAATAAATGTCTTTGTAATAGAATGACCATTAAGTATGCTTTCCACATATAGAGAGTGATTGTGGCTAAGATTCTTTGTAGGAATGTTAGCATTAGTAAATGTAATTACATCCTCATTCATTGAAATGATTCCCTATGCGAGACGTGCCATAAGATGTTTCTTGTATTAACCTTATAAGATCCTCAAGAGTGCAATTGCCACCTTAAGCTAGACATCCTCGTTAAAGCTAAGTAAATCAAAGAAATTCCTAACATTGGCTGTCTTCAACAAAACAAGAATAGCATTGTCATCTCCTTTGTGCTTATCTTTATCTATCTTAACTGGCTATACGTCTATACTTTCTGTCTTTATGGGGTCATGAGTGATAATATTCACAGCACCACGTTGGTTGTTGTGAGCTAGAGATGAATTATTCCTAACATTGGCTATCTTTAACAAAAAAAGAATAGCATTGTCATCTCCTTCGTGCTTATCTTTATCTATCTCAACTGGCTATACGTCCATACTTTCTGTCCTTATGGAGTCATGAGTGATAATATTCACAGGCACCACGTTAGTTGTTGTAAGCTAGAGGTGAATTATTCCTAACATCATTATCTTCGATGATTAGTTCTCCATTTTGAACTCGCTCATTAAATATCTTCTTCAAAGTCCAGTAATCTTTCTTAAGGTCGCTTACACTCTTATGAAATCTGCAATACTTAGGGTTAATTTCTCTTCATTTATTGGTAAGCACTCAACCATTAGGAGTCTATTGTTCCCATCACGTAGCCATTGGTTGAGAAGTATGTGCACTTTTCCCATTGAGCATGGGTATGCGAAAGATGGTTTTGTACTCGTAGGCTTCTCACTTCTAAATTTCTTTGCTCTTTTTGGATTTCCCTCTTAAGCTAAATTTACTGACGGTGTACGCTTATTAAACCTTGTGTTTTCACCTATTTTTCATGTTAATAAATTGTTGGTCTTTTGCATATTCTCAACCAGTTTTCACCTATTTTTCATGTTACTAAATTGTTGGTCTTTCGCGCATTCTCAACCAACACAATGAAAGAAACCAGCGAGAGGTTCTCAAGATGCACTATATACTCATTAAACATCCCTTGAATACAAATCTTAACTAATTCTCTTTCATCATAAATGTCTTGTATATCTAAGAAACGCTCCCTAAAGCACTCAATGTAATCCATGAGATCTTTCTTAGGCTTTTTGTAGATTCTCCGCATGTTAGTAAGGGTGACTCTTTCTTTAATGGAGGAAATCTTCTCTAAAAACATCATGCACATGTTTCTCCATGAATCAACTGACTTTAGGGGAAGATTCACATACCAAGTGTATGCTTTCTCAGTAAGTGACTTAGAAAACTCTTTCAATTTCAAATCTTCGTCTAAACCACATACTTCCAAAGCCTCAATGAACTTTAATAAGTGTTCTTTGGCACTCCCGCTATTGAATAACATGAACTAAAGACTTACATAGTCCTTAGGGTACAACTTTATTGTAATGCACTAGTGATATGGGAGCTTCAATTCGAGTACCTTTATTGCGAACTTTGTATAAACCCTATTTAGTTACTAATCTAAACCTTAATTTAAGTCCAAGTATCATAAACAATACCACGAGTCGAAGAGGCTAGGTGAAATAAAATTTTTATTAAAATGAGAAATCGAATATAGTATTGATAGTAAAAACCTTAGAAAATCGATCAAAACTTAAATCGCGTACAAAAAATCCTAAATTCAATGTATGCTTAAATACTCAAAATTGAACTTGAACTTGACTGAAATCTTAAAACTATAAATTTAAGCTTATAAAATGAATAAATATTACTTAATAGTAATATAACCATAGTCGATTGTAATTATCGATTAAATTGCGTAATCGCATACAAACGTTAACGAAAACGTTAAAATAGCTCGTAAATATTATAATTGTAACCAGTATCAGTTAAATTAATAAATTTTCATAAAATATTAAAATTTATTTATAAATGTTATTTTTAGTATTTTTATATTTGAAAAAATTACATATAATTATTTTTATTTTATTTTCCTTTTCCTTTCTTTTCTTTTCTTTTGTTTCTTTCTTCTTAAATTTTTCCCTTGCTACACGTGGAATTCAAGCAGCCTATGTTTTATTTTCTTTTGTTTTTCAATCTCCAGATGTCCACTTTATGTACACGAAACCAAAAGTTATGATTATATGGTCATGTCTTAATTAATGCTTAGATTTAGTGACTTGCTTTATAAGTTGCTTTTGTCCTTATTTCTTGTTTTCTCCTACACACATACTCAACACATTTGGAAATTTTAGAAGTTGGAAACCGAAAAAACAAAAGTGAAAAAAAAAAAAAAGAAGAAGCCAATGTAAAACATGCACTACAATTGCTAAGGATTTTAGGTAGGTTGTTTATTTATCTTATACATGTATGTATTTTATACTATGTATATGTATATGAAGTATTTTATTTATTTATTTGTTGATATGTACATATAAGTAGGCATAGATAAATATAATATATGTATGTATTACGTATTTTATTCTATTTTATTTTTATTTATGTATAATAGATAGTATATGTATGTATGTATAAATAATAATACATATGGTACGTATTTGGTATTTTCCCTATTTAGGTATTGATATATATATATGTAGGTATGCATGAATATATATGGGTGTATATGTACATAGTATTTATTTTTATTATATGATATATAAGTGTAAGTATAC
>JAMXBB010000004.1:12070035-12081909 GCA_024138015.1 Lumnitzera littorea
GGGGGGGGGCGCGGGTAGGGGGGCGGTAGGCGGTAGGGTGGGGCGATGGTTTGATCCCTTGTAAGTCTTCATCTGAGAAGGAGGTGGAGTTACCCACTCTTAGCTTTTTGCCATACATGCTTGATGCCTGGTGATCAAATAGGGCATTAGCTAAGCTAAATAGCCAAACCTGCTTGGTCCTTAGGGGGGCCTAATGATAGTGTTGATAACACCGTTGGGGGCACAGTTGCAAAGGTATTGTTATTGTTATTGTTAAGTTTACCCTATTTTGCTTGTCCTTCCTCGACACATTGTCATTAGGTAAGTTAAGCAATACGATTCTTTGGGTCAGCATGTAACTACATTAGCCTAGCTATAGAAAGTAGTTAGCAAAGCTAATGGTTCTTCTTTGCTATCAAAGTCAATAACTTAAACTTCTTCAGAAAGGGTAGGATTGTGATTTCCCAAGGGTTGCATCAGTTAAGCCAATGTTGATGGTCGTAGTGGTGGTGGTATTTGACTCCTCTCACATCTTGATGAGTAGGTGGAGACTTCTTCCAATGATGGCATATCTTTTAGTTGACTAAGTTCCTTCACTCGAATCTAGAGCCTCTCATTAAACTTCTTGGTTTCTTCATTCTCCTTCTTGATTTCTTCATTTTTGTACTGCCAAATTGCGACATAAGACTTTCAAATCCATAAAGCATTGCAAATTGATGGTGAGAATAGTTTGATTATTGGAGTTTGCTAATTGATCAATGACAACATTAGATGTTCTAATAAGGCTTTTCTTACTTTTCGAGACTTTGGCCATTGGTGGTGATGAATTTCCTTTCCCTTAGAGGGCACCAAATGTTGCACTTAGACTTTAGGGTAGGGTGGTATTGCATCAACGAAAGTCTCCCCAATATATGTTGTAACTTCTTTAATAGCAATAAGTTGTGCAACAAAAGGCGATACGGAAGAATATATAGCTTATTTTATGTCCGTGGTCTGGATGTGAAAACTTAACCTAAATCTATATACAAATTTAACCACATTTAAATAGATCTAATCTATTTGTGTTTCATGTTAAATTTTTTCATATACTAACCCATTTAAATTGTGTCAGCTTGTCTCCGAATCCATCGTATTCGGATCCCAAATTACAAACAGTAAAGGAATTGCTCCAACTTCATCTTCCTTTTATATGTCATCATATATGGTGCTTTTTCACATTTAATAGGTATAAAGGTTCATGCTAGAAAAATAAGCAACTTTATAGGAACATGTTCTAAAACCACTAAAAACGAATCTAAATATTTGATTGTGATTGGGCTTAGATTTTATCCAATTTGATAAGAGAGGTCAATGAAGGAAGGTCATAAAAGGATTACTATAGCAGAATATCTAGTTTTTATACTCTCCCCTTTGTATTGGGAAAGGTAAAGTATGCAATGAAAGTGAACGGATTGAAGTCGCCTTCCCTTCGAGCATTAACAACTCGCTTTGATGTTCGGTTAAAAAAGACTAATTATGAAAAAGCATTTAATAGTTATTACTCATCACATAAATAGTGTAAAAAAATATCAATAGAATTTTTATATATGATAGTATGAATGGTACTTTTTTTTGGAAACTATTTACAACCATTATGGTATGTTTGAACTTTGTTAGTAGTTATCTACCATATAAGTATATATATGGGTGATACCCATTAAATCTATATCCAATTGTGTAAAAAGATTGAATGGGGATTACCTTTTTATAAAATGAATTGTATTTTCTAGTTTATTTATCATAATTCCTTTAAAGTTTTGCTAATTGATTTTCACTTGCTAAAAATGATAGTATATCATCGTTAAGATGGTATTTTATTATATGTGATAAACTTAGACCATATTTTCTAAATTAAAATCTTAAATTTACTAGATTTTAAGTGGTTTAACATTTATTGATTAATACTTCCCCTCACTTATGAGCTTATATTTTGATTGAACCCAGTCAAATGTTTACTTAATCAAATAGGGATAGCTAAGGGCCTTTAGCTTAATACCATGATAAATTTTGGATTCACAATAAACTGATCTAAAAGTTTAACTTTAAACATGTTGGATTTAGTGTGACGCTATATATTGGCAAATTGTCTATTTTATATTAATATTGAAGAGTATATATGGGGTATTGATTATTAATTTCTTTTAAAATATATATCAGCTAAATAAAACCTATCTTTAAGTAAATAATAAGCCCAAACAATATATAATAAAAATGCTATTACGTCTTTTAAATATTGATTATATTTAATTAGATCGTTTTCGTCATTATCTCTAATTTTTTGGGGCATTAAATATTTATTATATTAAAATATTAGTTAGTATGATCCAAAATATTTTTAACTTGTCTTAACTAGAAATATAATCTATGGAATCTTTCAAGAAAAGTAATACAATCTTGTAAATAAGTATAAAATAATTCTATATTTTATTCGTTTTCACGAAAAGGATTATAATCAACAGACATGAAACATTACAATTAATTATCCAAAATATTAACTACACTGAATATTAACCAAATATAATTCTTATGAAAATGTTCTAGCCAAATAACAGCACTGAATAGATATTGTAAAACTTCAGCTTCTTCTTCCCAATTTTGTCGATTATATTACTTAAACATCTACAGAATAAAACATTATTAGTACCATTCACTATTAACTATATTAGTATAATACCATTTAAGAAATTCTATTGCATTATCCAGATAAGTATAAATATGAACAATAGATCGTAGTATAGGATGGGACATAAACAATTATATAAACAAAACCACTACAGGCGGTAGAGCCAAGGCTAGTGGGGTCTTATGCAAAATTATAAGTATGAAACCTCCAAAGGTGGTAATTCTAGTTGATTATGGGGTTTTGAACAACTAATAAGTAAATAAACAGTAAATAAACAGATCTCGTGAAATTACACCCAAATCAATTGGAGATTCCCCACACGAGATAAAATATAAGAAAAAGAGATAACCAAACTGAAATTTTATTAATTGGAAACAATTGTATAAAATACAAGAGCATATACAGATATTAAAAGAAAGTATTGAAAATATTTGGAAGGATTTAAGAATATAGAGAGATAATGATGTATTACCTCAAGAACAGAATGAAGCAAACAATATGCTTCCAAGGAAGTTATTATTGAAGCAAACAATTATGCTTCAGAAAAGGAAGGTGTTTTATAGATTGTTTAGAGTAAGATTAGAAAGTGTATAAACAGATGTAGAGGAGGTAAGAAGATGAGTGAAGAAGAAAAGATCTGAGAATGGAGAAAAGAAATGACAGTAGGAAGATTAGAGAGAAGTAAGAGAGAGAATTTTCTACCTACTGCTTTATAGCAAAGAGGCCATGCATTTATAATTAAGAATCCTGACTAGTTACTGTTTTGAATAGTATTATCATAACCAATAGGGTACCATAGAAATAGTGAGAGTATTCAAACATTTTACTGTACTGAACAGTAATATGACAGACAGTGGATGGTGACATCATTCATAACAATATTGTGCAATGTGGTACATGTATACAAATACTGTATTCCTACTGTATTTTACAGTGCAAAATATTCAAAGTTACAATAATATTACAATATTTAAGGATCTCCTAAATTTATTCCATAGTAGTCATCTTCATTTGAATTCCCGTTGTGATGAGATTTTGATTTTGATCTTGAGCTTGATCCTTTGCTTAATTCTTGGATATTTGCTAATGCCCTTTCCAGAATCTGTTCCATTTGTTGCGAAGAACTTGTACTACCTAAAGAGGAGATAAAAAAATTCTTATTGTGATATTGTGGAGTTGAAATATTGATAAGAGTAACTGAAGAATTATTATTTTTGATCCAATTTAGAATTGAATTTTCTTCAAGTTTATCCCACATTTTGAAATTATCCCACCATTTGACTTTATACATTTTTGACTAGATTGGTTGTGTTTGATGTTTGATTAGGCTTGTAATCGAACCACTATGCCATAACCCAAGACACAACAACATGCATGAAATATAACATTTCCTTCTGGAAATTTTTCTCATGGCTTGTAGGATTATATTTTTTCATGAAAGTATTAAAACCATTCTTGGCATTTTCATGAACAATTTTATGAACTACTCCAAATTGTTCCCACCAGTATGCAAACCAATTAGAAATATTTCATGTTGAAAAATTATTAAAAATTAGTAGCTAAGTATGAGATCTTGTTGGATTCATTTGGTAGAAAACATTCCACCAAGCCTGTTTATAATCATAATAATTATAACTGGCTTAATATCTTGGTTGTGCTAAGAATGGTTCTATATTCAATTTTACTAGGGTTATAAGATAGGTTTGCCATTCTTTAAGACTGAACACTTTTAGTATTCTAGCAGTAGAATAATTAACCATTCCTTCCTTTTCAAAATTTTTAAATTTTATTGATCCAGTTTCAATTGAAATTTTCTCATAAAACTGGATGGATTTGTAAATATCATATGGAATGCAAGAGAAGTCTTTTGTAAAAATCTTTCTTACAAATTCAAAAGTATCTTTTTCATATAGGTTTTCTTCAACAGTGAAAACATATTTGGAAATTGATTTTTGATAAAATTTGGATTTTTGAACTGCAATTGGCACTATTGAGGGTACTGAAGATGGAACTTCAGTTATTTATATATTTTGACTTTTCTTTTGAGTCTCAATTTGTTGAGGAATTCCAAGTAACATTGGGGTTTCATTTTTTGCTTGTAAAGCTATTGAAATTGCTTTTAGCAATCCTAAAGTGATAGCTATATCAGCTAACTGGGAAAGACTTTCATCAGATTATGTTTGAATATTAGAGGAGGATTGGATATTTGAAGATATTGGTATAGGGGTCCTAGAAGAGGATTCTTCTTAGTGGAGCGTTAGATGATTTATAAACATCTAACCAGGTTTTAATAGTCATCAACCCCTTAACAGAGGTTGATGAAATCTTCTCTTTTCCTTTATCCTTCTCTTTTTTGGGAGGCATCTCCCTACAAAAATTCACGAGTAAGAAAATCAAGAAAAGAATTGAAAGATCCATTAATATGCTCTATTTTGAAATCAAATACAAAAAGAATTGATTGCCATCGAGCAAAAATTTGCTTATATGCAATATTTTGAACATCTCTTTTTAAAACATTTTTAGTAGCTTTACAATCAATTCATAAAAGAAATTTTTTATTTAACAAATCTCCTTAAAATTTGGAAATTGTTAACACAATGGCTAAAATTTCTTTTTTGATTATGGAATAATTACGTTGATAGTCATTCTAATTTTTTGACACAAATTAAATAACATATTCTTTATTATTTTGTTTTTGTTTCAATAACCTTCCGAATCCTAAATCAGAAGCATCAATTTCTACCACCTTTGGTAGAGAAGGATCTACAATATGCAAATAGGGAATTTCTTTAATTTTTTTCTTTATTAATTTAACAACATTTGTATGTCCAATTGACCATGGAGGTGGATTCTTTTTCAACCTTTGATATAATGGTTTACAAATTATATTGAGATTTAGGAAAAAATCTGCAACATAATTTAAACTTCCTAGAAATCTTTGGAGTTGATTCTTATCCTTAATTTCATTAGGAAATTTATTTGTAAATTCTATACACCTTTGAATGGGAATTATTGTCTCATTATGGATATTAAAACCTAAGAATCTAATCTTAATCTGGAAAAGACTAATCTAAGAAGGTGAAACTACTAAACCATTTCTCTTAACTATATTAACAAAGATTTTTATATGTTTGAAATGTTGATCTATATTGGATGAAAATATTAGAGCATCGTCGATATAAATTATTATGAAATTTGCATAATCATTAAATATTTCATTCATTATTCTCTGAAATTCAAAAGGAGCATTTTTCAACTCGAAAGGCATAACATTCTATTTGTATTGACCAAATGGAACTGTGAAGGCAGTTTTATACTTATCACTCTCCTTAATCTAGATTTGCCAAAATCTTGATTTCATATTAAATTTTGAAAATATTTTTGTATTATTCAACCTATTTAGTAAGTCTCTTTTATTAGGTATTAGGTACCTAATCTACTTAAAAGCAGTATTAAGAGATTTATAATTAATTACTATTCTAGGAACATCTCTTTCTATTTCTGCATTTTTATTGACATAAAAAGTAGAACAACTCTAAGGAGACTTACTTTTCTTGATTAGTTTTTCATTGAGCAAGTCATTTATTTCATTTCTATAATGTATCAGGACTTCATTATTTATTTGGGATGGTCTAGCTTTTGTTGGAATATTTTTCTTATTGAAATCATTTTCATATGGTAAGTTTACAATATGTGACTTACCATTTCAAAATGCATTTGAGAGTATAGAACAAATTGAATTTTTTATTTTTGATTCTACATTAGAAATTTTTATTTGCAAATTTTTATTATTGAGTTGAGTTTCAATTCTTTTAAACTTAAGATCATTTTTTAAATACATTAAATGATTCTCTTTGCATTGAATTAAATAATTTAATTCAAAAATTGAATCATGCTTTAATTCATTTATATATTAGGTTTGTGGTTTAGTGATGAATTCAAATATAATTTTCTTTTTAAAATATTGTGTTTCAATTCAATTTTTATTAATACAAAATGGTTGAATTAAATTTATAAAAGGAGTTCCAAGGATCACGTTTTTATTCAAATTTTTAACAAGTATGAAAAAAGTTTTATATAATGTATTGTCTTTTATTACTTCTGCAATGGACAATTTATAATTGATGCGTAATTTGCTACCGATGCAGAACTTAGAGATTGGGTAGTTTTCTTAAAATATTTAGTTGGAATCAACCCCCTCTCTAATACAATTTAAATATGCACCAGTATCAAATAATACAGTTTTTCTAAATTAAATTTATTATTGATTCTTATTGTAATATTAATGATCCATTTTCTTATTGTTACTTGAACAAGATGCATTAAATAATCATTATTATCGAGTATTGGCAAAACATTTGAAGTTTCTTCATTGATTATTTTAGGATTGCTTTCTTAAATTATTTTTTGTTTTAATTCAAGAAAAACTTTTTGAAGTTTTATTTGCATTATCTTCAGATCTCTTATTTCTTGTTTTTGAATATTAATTTCATTATGTAGATCATTAATAGTCATTGGGTTTTTCTGTCTTATTTTTCCTCTTTCTAAGATTTCATTAAGATTATAGGGCAAATTTGGTGTAAGGGTTAATTTGGGTTTATTAACATTTTTTATAAAATCAAGCTTTTCATTATCATTTGACAATTGGTCAATATTGCAAAGAATTTCTTCTTTTTCATTTGTTAAAACATTAATTTCATTTCTTCTTCAAATAATGAAGATGAAGTGGAAATCATATCATTGGCTTTAATTTCATCATCACAATCATTTTCTGATGAAGAAGATTTATTATCACAAAAGATTTGCAAAATATTATCCATTGTTTGTTCATCAAGATTTAACTCATTAAGTTTATCGTGAATTTCACAAAAATTTGCTGTATAGACAATTTTTTTACATTTATAACACCTTAATTGTTTATATGATCTTTTTCTATATTTCTTATCTTTCTTTTCTTTATTAAGGTTTTCTTGTTTTTCAGGGTTTTTAGAATATTTTTTATTGAAATTTCTTCAGGATTTTTTTTGTAAATGTTGTGGACGTTTAGATGTATTGAAAGAAGATTTTTTATTCTTTTTTATTTTCTTATTGACAAAAGATAGATCATATTGAGCACATAAATCACCAAGGCTTTGGTGTTTTAAGTGTTGTTCATTCTTTAATTGTTTTTGTAATCTTATTGTGGTATACATATCAGTTCCTATCTTATTAACATATGATGCTAATTCCCCGTATGACAAATTATCATAAAGAATTTCATTATTGTTTTCTTCACGAAGTTTTTTCCTAACTTGTTCACCTATTAATTTTGGTAAATCAGCTAAGAATTTTTCTTTCCAAAAGGGTTAATTACAATCATTCCTAAGGAAGACTCTCTGAAAGAAGATATCTTTATATTGCCTAAATTTTCCTAAGGATTTGCATTTCATATTAGACAACAGATCTAAGGTTTTATCCTTAATATGAGAAGGATCTCTTATTAAATGTTGACTTATTGAAAATATTAAAGTATTGACCATGTCTTGAATTGGTTCATCATTTTCATCTAATATTCTTCTACCATTTTCATCAATTTTACATGAAGTTAAAATATTGATGCATTGTTCCTCAGTGAGATAGTTATCTCACCATCCTTTTAATTTACTAGTAAATCTGGAAATTAAAAAGAATGCTACTTGGTAATCAGTAATGTTTAGAACAGTTTTATTAGTATTAGAAAACATTATCATTTGATTAAAAACATTGAGAATTTTTTATTCTGAGTATCCATCGATATTCTATTCATTTGTGGATCCTACAAAATATTTATTTTGGTAATTATCATTGTTTTCTTCAATTAGTCTATTAGAAGGTGTTGCTCTCTGATAATACAATTTCTAAGGTTCTTTCCAATTGATTTTATTAATCTCATTATTAGAATCATTATCATCAAATCTTTTAAGGAAATTTTGGACATTATTTCATTAATTGATTCATTATCAGTTTCTTCTAAAACATTAATTTTTTCGGAAGGTGTATCATCAATGGCAATACCTTTCTTAATTAGAGTTGGTGTATCCATATTTAAAAAATTTATTGGTTTGGAAGGTGAAGTTTCTTCTTTTATTATTTTATTCTTTAACATCCTTTTTCTATCATCTAAGGCTTTTAAAAATTCATTACTTATATTTTTTGGCATTTCAAAAAGTTTAAACAAAGATGTATTTTTATTGGTTTTATTGTCTAAAGGTTTTTTATTTATCTCATTATTAATCGTGTCTTCTATTCTATTTAATTGCTTTCCTAATGTATGCAAATGTTGATTACTAAAATTATTTTGATTTATTATTATTTTTTATTCTTGTGCCTTCTTCATCAGTAGCATTTTTGAAAGGCGTAAGAGTTATTTTTGTATTTTTATGAGTAGTTTTTATATTACTAAGTGGTGGATGATTTGATTATATTATTTGTCTATCATTTAATTTCCATTTAAAACATTCATTTATTACATTTATTTCTTCAGTTTTTAGATAATATTCTTCAAACCATTCAAAGAAGTATATTTGAGAACCAATTTCATTCATGAAATTATAATATTCTTCTTTTATTTGCATCTTTATGTTATTGAATGTTTTAAAGTACCATTTTCTAATTTTCTTATTTTTAGTTGAATTAAACTCTTTGTTTAAGAGAATCCTATATGGTTCGAAAGGTCTTTCTAAAACGTTGAGTTCTGGTCACTTAGTTCTGAAGGTAAGGGCTCTTTATGTTCTGGTTCATTGGTTGGTTGGTAAATTGGTTAAGTTATACCTGACCTTTTATGAACAATTCCATAAATGAATAGATTATCTTGAATATTTGGTTGTCTATTTAGCTGATTATTTTGGTCATGAAAAGGTGTATAGATTATTGGTAAAGGATTTGGAAGGTCTATTGATCTGCTAAAAGAAGATAACATTGATCTTATTTTTAAGGGCCTTCTTGGTTGATTAAAAGATCTTTTATTGAATTGGATGGTGACTTTACCATCTGGATGTTAGACTGTCATGACCCTACAAGGGGCCTAGTAGGATTACCTAAAATTTCCATAACACATGTGCACCCATGATATGAAAACTGTCTTACAAGTTAGAGATTGCAAGACTCTAAGGTTACTGATTTTTAAGTAAATAATTTACAGTAAAATATAAATATAAATAACTATGGGTATCCGATATCACACAGATCCTCAGAACCGCAGAGAATCGGTATCCTCTACCAAATAATAAGATAGGATATACTAATATTACAAAAGAAATACAAGAAAAATTAAATTATCAAAAAATGTTGTTTATGTATCATCTAAAGAGTGCTTAACTATTCCTAATACTAAGATACATATCTTCATCTCACACTTGGCACTCGAGACTTATCCCAATCCCAATGTAAGTAAACCTGCAAGAAAAACTATGAGAGAGTGAGCATATAACAGCTTAGTGAGTTCATTTCTCACTAGCACCGTTCAAGCAAGTTATCATACATTATTATCACATATGCAAGCAAGCTATCTATATACAAAATGAATGTAGGCGTAATGAATGCAAGCAACACATCCATAGGAGTCCGGAACTATGGAAGGTGTAGAATTACGTCGTCTACACTTTGATTATCCCCTGTACTTATCTGTATAGGGCACCTCAGCCTACCCGCATCAGGCTACCTAGGGGCCTTACCCCACTAGGCGGCATTCGACTATTACCCAAGCCGAGAAAAGATTTTCAATTTAAATAGGGGGATTCCAAACTAGGACTATCTACCCTCTAAGGCCCCTCGAGCACAAACTTGCGAGTCCATCTCGCAAACAAAAATTAACCAAAGCCTTACAAATATAATAAAGTGAGTCATTTCGCTATCAAGTGGAGAACCCATGCTAGCTTTGCCTTAACGATAAAATATCATTTCTGGCACTACGACCCTTATCAAATTCGTACAAAATACGTTTAAGATTAAGAAAACCTTTTTCCAAAAATACCCTTTTCAACATTTTGCAAGGCTAGCACTCTCTATCCATACAATTACTAGGTCATAGACATGCGACGAATAGAACTGGTTATTTGGGTTAGATATTTATATTTATCAAATTAAAAAAAAAGTGATCACATAGATGATGGCATACAAGCAGAATAGTCATTTAAACATACAAGCAACAGCAAGCAACAAAACATCATATAAATAATATGCACAAGCAAGTAGCAGGTCATTAGAACTCTCTCACTTGGATTATTACTCATTCTCCAAATTTTAGGGTTTCCAGAACTCGATATTGAATGCCTAAATCAAAATAGTAAAACTTATAAGTATTCTAAAAAGTCAAACTCCTTAGTTAACTAAAAGTCTACTATAGTTTATCTAGTTCCCCAATATACCCCAAGTCTTATATTTATAGGGTTTATCATACTCAATGGGGTTAATAATAACTATTTTCTTATATTTGTATATGTATTTTGTAACTTTTTTTATTCAAATTCCAATACTTATAAACTTATAGTCATTTTTTTATCGTTTTTGGATGTATGTTCACACAGTAATGTCCGTTTTAGACATTGTGACTCGTAATTTACATTGTGATATAAAAATATCACAAAAATTATTATTTAAGTTTAAAAATTATAAAATATTAATTTTCGCTTTTTTTTAACATGTTTATGATTTAATAATTATTGAAATCATATATTCGATATTTTTATTATTTTAAGTATATTTTCCTATTTTTTGAGATTTTTAACTTTATGATAATTATCATTATTATTGTGACCTTTATTATTTTTATTATTTCTCATTTTCTTATTATTTATATACTTCACGATTTATACATACTTATATATATCTATATATATTTTTTGTATACTACATATACATAATATAGGTTATACACTATATGTATGTATATACTTATTTTATGAAAATAAACATACCCTTATGTATATATATATTCATGTATTTGTGTTTATACTTATAAATATACTTATGTAATTCCAAATACTTAGATATATATAAATAATTTACAAATACCTATTCTTGTATTATATATTCGATATATATATATTTACATATTATTTATTATAAAGTATTTATACTATATGTTATACATATATTTTATAATATATGTGGTTTATCGCAATATATATACTCTATATTATATATATATGTCTTATATACATATTTATAAAAATACACCACTACATATATACTATATGACTATACATATATATATA
>JAMXBB010000004.1:12084704-12112847 GCA_024138015.1 Lumnitzera littorea
ATATATATATATACAAAAATAATTATATAGATATACACATATATATATGGTTTACGGTACATACATATATATATATACTATAGTTTATTTAATGAAAATACTTAATACTAATTATATGTATTCTAAAAAAAAATACATAACACATACTCTTTCCATATAATATACTTATATACATACATGTATACATACATAGCCTAATACATGCATATATATAATTTAATTTATGTATTTGTGCACATATATACATGTAATAGTAGTGTTTTATTAAAAATATACTATACAAATACTATATTTATACATGTATATACCATATACATATATCTATCTAAATAATTTACTTATCTAGTAATTTAATTTCTTTTTCTTCTTTCTTTTTGTTCCTTCTCTTTTCTTACGTTGTTTTGCATCCAGAATTTTTTTTCTCTCGGTTTGCTTTCCAAGTTTTCTTCTAGGATTTGTTCTTCTCTTTTTATATATGCAATAATTAAAATAAAAAAAATAAACTAAATCCTATCCTAATCTTGTGAATTAATGAAGATGAGACAATTAAATTATAACTTAACACATGGCAATGGTAATTCATCACATAGGCTACTTGTTTGAATTCATTTTGTTGATTTTTTTTGTTTTGGTTTTGCAGGACGTGAACTTGAAGTGAAAATGGAAAGAAAGAAAAGAAATAAATTGGAAATGAAAGAGAATGAAAATGAAAATTATTAATAAATATATGTAATTTTTTGAATCATATAAATTATAACAATTCTTCTCGTAAATTAATTTTCAAATTTTTGTGAAATTTTATCAATTTAATTGGTACCTGCTACAATTATAATTTTTACAAGTTATTGTAGCGATTTCGTTAAAATTTCATGCAAATAGGCGATTTAGTCAATAATTGTATTCGACTATAATTATATCACTATTAAGTAATAATTAACTATTTTATAGGTTTATGTTTATAATTTTAGGGTTTCGAACAAATTCAGGATCAATTTTGATTAATGGTGCGTAAACTAGTTTTAGGTTTTTAGTATATGATGTAGGGTTTTGATTAATTTCTAAGGTTTTTACTACTTATAATATATATTAGATTTATGATTTATTAAATTTTTATCTTGCTCGGCTTTAATGACTCTTCGAGTCATCTACAGTATTAGGATTCGATTCTATCTTAAATAGCTAAATTTGCGGGGTTTACATAGACCATATTTGATGGTTCAGTATTATAAACAGGATATTTTGGAAGTAGATTTTCTACTTTTCAATGTTCAGGTAAGTTAATCTGGGACCATTGAATCATCCTAAGAACCGAAACATTAGTTTTGGTTAGGCCTGTTTAGATAAGAAGAGTTTGACTTCTTTTATCTATTTTATAGGCTTTAGACCCAAAAGTAGTTTTTATTAATTTAAACTATATTCTGTATATTACAACCATTGGTATTGACCCTTCTATCATTTGATAATTATGGGTTTTGATTTGAAGAATTAGAGAAATCATTATTGTCTTGTCTCTAAGAGCAAGAGTAATATTTAGGTGATATTCAAATTGAATTAGTCCACTACTAAGACTAGTTTCAATTGTTGCATGAATTGATCGTTCATACACCAATTCCTTAGCATCTCTAAGAACCATGAATATAGAAGTGTCTAAACTTAGTTTAGTAAGAGGTTTCGTTCATACTTAAACTAGACCTAGATGCATATAGTTCCAATCTTTTGCATATTTTCTTATTGAATCAATATTTAAAAGTTTTATTCTTATTAAGCCATTTGAGATAGGGATATCTTTTTCTTTAGTAGTTATCACATAATCATATTGAAAGATGATTGTATTAGTTTTCTTGAAAGATTCCATAGATTATATTTTTGGTTAAGATAAGTTGAAAATATTTTGGATCATATTGACTAATATTTTAATATAATAAATATTTAATGTCCTAAAAAAATTAAAGATGATAACAGAGACGATCTAATTGAATATAATTAGTATTTGGAAAACGTAATAGAATTTTTATTATATATTATTTGGGCTTATTCTCTACTTAGAGATAGCTTTTATTTAATGGATATATATTTTAAAAGAAATTAATAATCAATACCCGATATACTCTTCAGTATTAATATAAAATAGACATTTCTATAACTATTTAGGATAGATCTTCTCGGGCTAAGTGTTGATATCAGAGGCAAGGGGAGAGTATATAATTTATTTAATTAGTTTATATTTTCTTAGTAAGACAATTTTCTTGGTAAAAATCTATAATATTGAAGAGTTTATATATATATATAATTGTGGATTAGAACCTCAATTACAGCCCATCAAGTGAATCACTAAGTTAAATTGGAATGAAAAGTGCATCACCTCTTACCGAGTACCATATCAAATTTAAATGATTTTAAAGCTTAAGCAGATTACGTATTAAGAAGAAAAATGCATTCTACTCATTCTTAACCATAGTTCTTTCCATATATTTGAAATAACCCTTCATTTGTATATGAATCCTTGTTATTAGGTAAAGATAAATAAATAAATAAATTTCTTCTTGTAACCTATCAACATATAACTCATATATACCGTCATATACCATGAGAGCAACGTACCACATGTATCATGAGAGAGAATCGATGGTCATTTGTAAAATTAGGTAGTGAATAGTATAGCGAGGAACTTTTAAACCAAATAGATAGAAAAGATCACTGTAGGTGGATAATTCTCGGAAATGGAGCATCAATCATCTATATATACTACATCAGGAATTACTGTTATGTTTTCCCGGATAGTTGGAAGTACCAAGAGATGTTTTGATCTATTAATTTGACATTGCATTTTATATCAAATTCATGAAATATTTTAACAAGGCAGCATTGCATGTCATTACTCGGAAAATATCACGATAATAAACAATACGCATATAAAATACGTTTATGCTGACCTGCTCCAATATTTATCTTTTCCCTAGAGTTGGATATATGTTTGATCCGCTTTTTATATTGTGGCTGCTTCCTTTGGAAAGAAAATGACACTGCAAAAGAAGGGAAGTGATAAGAATCAATTTCTTTGGCCACACTTTAGAAAACTTATGCGCATAGATTTGCTAGGAAGATTTATTATTTTTCAGTATTCAAGGTTCTTAGATATTTTTATATACTTTATTATTACTTTTTAGTAATTTAGCTTAGGTTTTATTTTTTCAGTCAATTACTTTTTAATGCTTGTTATTAGCAGTTACTCTTCTATTTGCCTGGAGATATCAAGACTTAGTAGCAGCACAACTTCCAAATGAACACCTTTACTCCACAATCAAACACCTAAATCACAATTTTCGAGCACTCAATTTGAAACACATGTGACTCTCACAACTTTCACAGCTACCTCAAACACTACTCAAACTTATGAACACCACTTGGTGCTCGCTTAGATTGGCATATTCCACTTCAATATTCACTCAAGCACGACTAATAACCACTAGCGAGTAAAAAGAGAACACTAAGTAATGTCCCATACCACTATCGATTACTAGGTAATGCACCTTCTACTCCACTTGAGATACCTACCTTTTGAGCACCAACTATCTACTGTCCAACCTACGATAGTGGTAAAATTTATAGAAAGCAAAGCCACCACTTGATAATTGTAACTTGATTCCATAATACCTACTGTAAAAATTTGAGAGACCCCAACACTTCAAATACGTCAATTCTTGCTTTTTTGTTTCTCCTTTTTTTTTTTTTTTTCTTAAATCAACTATTGTCCACGACTACAAGGCTCACATTGTAACCACCCAAACATAAATTTCAACAGCTGTTACCAACATACCCACAATCACTGATTTCCCCCATTAGTTGCTAGAATGTTGCTTTATGGGCTACTTGTTGAGTGCAAGTGGTGTAGAACAATCCTAGATAAAATAATAATTCTCGACTTGACTTAAATTGGCTGGATGTGACTTGACTCAATATGATTTGACTCAATACAACTTGATACTTTATTTTTTTTTAATTTTTTAATATTTTTTTTATTATTATATTATATATATTTTTATATTTCTAGCTTAATAAAACTACTAAAATAAAATGATAAAAATAAGGTGTCTACAATCACTTATTTTTGTTTATGTTATTTAGACATCTTATTTCTTATATTTTTTCTAAATTATCCTTATATTTATTTTATATTTATTGGAATGCTATTAGGGCATCCGTTTAGTCCTTCTATCTATAAGTTTGCCACTATAAAACCCAATCACTTACTCCATGCCACACCGAAGTCACCACAAGCACACACTGACTAACTCTTCATTTTGTGCCTTACTACACCTATCCATGATAGCACCTAACACATACTCCAACAACACAAACTCATATACCATCAAACACTCGCCTGATCATTACACTAGTCACTAATATGCTGATTGATCACACGCTTCCTCATGCACATTCACCGAGCACTAATCTCAAGTTGATATACTGCACAATGCTATACATGTCCAAACATCCCACGCACATTCACTAAGCACTTCCGCATGTTCACCCACACACGACATAAGCATAGCACAATCACCGTCCCATACACACACATTACACTTGATTTCCACACCTGCACACACAATCGACCATACAAGATCACATACTGAGTAATGACATATGATCACTGCTGCATACGCCTCACCCATACATAGATCACCCAATTACATGCATACACCCAAACCATCTACAAACTATTCATTACAATATCATAAGATAAACTATCACAACCTATGTAGAATACTTCCTCTCCATACAATAGCGATGCACCCAATCCCAAACTTCAAGGTCTTTAACTTTTAAAGTTCTTAGGTACTTGAAAAACAAAGTCCCTAGAGGGTTAAGTTAAAAGCCTAGTACATAACGCCACATATACATGCACATGCCACATAATATACCAATCATATGCACTTAATGAAAAACATATAATTCAATTTAGTTATCTTTTGGTTCAGTTCACCATACACCATAAGGACACTTATGACCCCACTTACATTTGATGGTATATAATTTTATAAATATACACTTGGGAACTGCCACCACTAGCCCTAGGATTCCTAAGTTTAGAACTGCCATTGCGAGCCCCATCTAACATGATATCGGGAACTACTACCTCCAGCCTCAACATCCCTAAGTTTACCTTAGATCATCTTGATACACAACTCCACTAGGGACAGTGTCACGTATCGATCATCAGGATGCCCCCTAAGGTTCTGTCACCTCTAACCCCTAGGTTGAGCTAAGCACAAGCAACATGCAGATTATTTATAGCCAAGTGTTTGATTAATCCATTCTGTTTTCTAACCTAACGAGCACAAACAACACTCATATTGTCATATACCTTATTCATTGAGTAGAAACCAGTAAGTTAAGCTACTTACGTTAGAACTTGTTAAGCAATAGTACTTAGTTAACTTAGTTTTATGATAACTACTTATCATTTGAAACTATAGCTTAAAGCATTGATTCTAGTTACATAATATAATATATTTAAATTAGGAAAAAAATTATTCATTTATATATATATATAGAGGATAACCTAATATATATAATATATAATGACATATATACTAAAATATATTTATCTTGATATAAAATAGCAAGTCATATAACATAGTACAATCTATTAACATATTACGACATATAAAATAATGACATAACAACATGTAATGTAATATATTTACGTATCTTAAAATGTAACATAGAAATTTTGTATAACAACAACTCATGATAATATATGCTATAATATTATGTAATTAGCAACTATAAGCCAAGTCGATACATATATAATATATATAACTTGATATAAGATAATAACATATCAACATATATTGTAATACGTAACATGCATATATATCTAAGTTAATATAGTATAATAACATATAATATAAACTAACAACACAAAGTAATCTTTAATTTGATGTAAGACGAGATCATGCTTTAAAACATGCATAACATACTACAAATTAAACATAATATAATATATGTTGAATTTAGAGTAGAAACTACTGCAACGTTTATTATACTATTAATACTCCAATAATAATATAATATGAGTTTAGAAAGTTAAGATGAGAAATTGAGATTAGGAGTTGCAGTAATGAAATTGAATTGACATAAATGGAACAATTGGAAATAAACAAGAGAACAAAATAGAGTACCGTTACTTTATCTTTTTCTTTTTTCTTTTTTCTTTTTTTTTTATTATTATAGAGTAAGGATGGCATCATACAATTTAAGATCATAAAAGAATAGAAACACGAGCCCACCCAAACCAATAATGACACAACATACACATTCATTAAATGGTGAAGTATTAAATAAAAGAATATGAAATACAGGGAACTTACAGTCAACGAAATGGAAGGATGAAGTCAATTCACCGAAAAAAGAAGAAACCGAATAACAACGAGGAATGTTGTAGGAAAATAATCAGATGGAAAGTCCATCACGGTGGCAGTATAAATTCGAACAAGTGGTGGTCGAGTTAAAACAGAATAACCAAGTCATGTACTCGCTGGAATGAAGGCCTATTCACTGCTAGAGAGAATCGAGATCGAAGATGGAGTGTCATGGGTCGAAATTTTGGACAAAGCCTGGTTCGAACACTTCTCTGAGTCTCCCGTAGATAATAGATTTGATAAGCTTTGGAGATTTTCAAGTTTATCGGTAGTGAAGTTATGAAAATGTGCCGTCAAAAGCTCGGCGACAGGAATTGGCAGCAACCTATCGTCATTGTTACCGACCCTACGAGTTTGTTTGTGCTTTAATAGTGAGAGAAAAATTATCAATAGAGAGAAGATGTGTGTGATTTATAACAAACAGATCCTGGGGAAGAGATGATTGTATATTTGTAACAAACTTCTAGAAACGTGGGTAGAGAGAGAGAAATATAAGTATGAAACAAAGGGGAACACATCAATGGATATGGAAGTGGGGTTTCAAATTTTTTTTGGCTTCCAAAAGTACCCCTTGCTTATTAGTAGTTTTACCAAGGGAAAAATATATATATATATATATATGCCATAAGGTTTATTTTGTTAATAACCCAGGTATTACACAGGGTTTACTAAAATATTCTAACTATAATAATTGGAAGTTTGAATATTTTAGTTAGAGTTCTAATTCCTGAAAATAGTAATAGAAAATCGAATAGAAATTTAGAGAGTTCAAATCATAGGAGTGGAGATTTGAGGAATGTTGTGATAATAGGTTTGTGAATTCGAACTGTTAATTGAATAGATTATTAAGAATTGATCATAAGTGATATTATATGGATTTTAATTATAATACAACAAGAAGAAAAGTATGATTGAACATGATGTGTAAGAATTAAATAGTGACCTAAAAGTAATCACACTTATAAAATGAAAGGATATAATAATGTAAGGAGGATTAAATCAGATATTTGATGATTTAAATAAATGAGTTAGTTAAACGATACTGATTTAAGAAAATATTATGTTAAGAGGCTTATTATAATTGATCTTGGTCTTGATCCTTTGTAGGCATTGCAAAATTAAAAAATTGAAGGTCAACCAAAAAATAATCTAAGAGTAATGGAATCACATAAGATGAATGTAAACCCTGCAAATTTAGCATTTTAAGTAATGAATCGATTTAAATATTATAGGTAATTATCTTAACTCAATGAAGTTAATAAATTTAAAACTAATTAAAATTTTAAACTCGAGCATAATATGTAGGATAAAAACCCTAAAATTTTGCTTGAAACCTAAATTGCATACAAAAACCCTAAATCTGATATACACGTAAAAACTCAAAATCGAACCCGAACTTGATCAAAACCTTAAAACTACAACTTTAAGCTTATAAAATGAATAAATATCACTTAATAGTGATATAATCGTAGTCAATTATAATTATCGACTAAATCACATAATCCCGTAAAACTTTTAATGAAAACATCAAAATAGCTCATAGATATTATAAACGTAACGGGTAACAATTAAATTAATAAATTTTTATAAAATTTCAATATTATTTTATAAATACTAAACGTATAATTTTTGTAATTGGAATAATCTAATATTTTTCTTTTTATTTTTACTTTTCTTCCTTTTCCTTTCATTTCTTTTCCCTTTTCTTCTCCCTAATTTTTTTCTAGTTGCCACGTTGAATTCTAAATCTGGAACAGCAACCTACATGATGTTTTTGTTTTACTTCCTTAACTATCTTATTAGGAGAAAAGGAACAAAAAGGATAAGAACATGTCTTATCTTATTAAATGCAGCATCTTGGCTTGATTGCTTTTCTTTCTTTTTTCTTTGTTTTATCTCGATAAATCCAGCTGCTCCTCCATGTACATCACACTTGGAAAATTTATGCACAAGTGAACACACAAATTAAATACACACTTTCTTATTTGCCTGTCCTTTCAAAATCGTGAAGCACCCTATCTTTCTTAATTTTTTTTTTATTCAAAGGATAAACAAATCAAAAAGAAGAAGAAGCTTAGGGATTTTGATTCAAGAATACTCCAAAAGTATGGTATTTATTATGTATACTATGTGTATTTTGTATTCTATATATGTAATTTTAGTATTTCTTGGTAGATGTATATATGTATAGATATTAAAGGTCTATTCATATGTATAGTATACATGTTATAATATATATATATATATATATATATTTACGAACAATTAGTATAAGAAAGTTATGTACATGTATGTATGCGCATATAATATATATGTATATTACGTATTTCCTTTACTTATGTACATATATACATATGCGTGGATATATATATATATATATATATATATAAATACCTAGTATTTTTATTATCTAATATATATACATGTATGCATGTATAGTATATAGATACATATATACTTGGTATTTTTATTATATAGTATAATTATATTTAGATTATATATATATGTACTCATACGTATAGTATATGTAATATTTAAGGTTATGATATTATAATACGTATAAAAGTACGTATATGAATAGTATGGTATATGTAGAAATATGAGTGTATTTAAATAGTACATATATGATATACTATAATATTAATTTAATAAATATATATAAATAATTAAGACTATCGTAATTTAGGAAAATTATAATAAGTGAGTAAATTGGAAAATTTAATAAAATATAATAATAAGTGTTTATATATATACTTATACTGTAAAATATGAAGATATAGAAAATAATAGAAAATTATGAAAAATTCATAAGAGTGACACGTGGCACTCACAAACGCTGCCACATCATCACTTATATATAAATTAAGTAATTTTCATAATTAATAATAATTAATTAATTAGAAAAATAATAAAGTAGAAAAAATTGAATAATAAATATTAAACCCTAGAAATAGGTAGAAATAAGTAATTATAGTAAAATATACCCAAAATAAGAAAATTTCAAATTATACGATACAAAAAATTATTAAGTCATAATTATACCAAGAAAAGCCTAAACTAATATTTTATAACTATTTAAGTCAAAATAATAAACTTTATAATATTTTTATATCACAGTCAAAACTACGAGTTACAACATCAAAAATGGACTCCACTATGAGAAAACATGCTTGAAAATGATTGAAATGGATTATAAGTTTATAAAAATTCGAAACTAAATTGAAAAAATTATACGCGATTGAAAATTTAAGATAATTTGAGTAAAAAATTTAAGTTAAACTATATTTATATCATACTTAGGTTATAGTAAAAAACTAAGCAAAGAATGATAGATATTTAGTTAATAGGCAAACCTAGTTTTTTAGAACACTTATAAGCTTTCTTATCTTTTAGGTATTTGATTATTGAGTCCAGGAATTCTCAAAAGCCAAGAAAGTGAGCATAACTTAGGTGAAGGAGTTCTTATGATTTGTTATCTATTTACTGTTTGTTATTTGTATGTTGCTTGTTGATTGATACTGATTATTTGATTGAATGGCTGATTGCTTTGTGTGTTATCATCCGTGTAATCACTTTCTTAAACTAGTAAATATAACTATTAGACTAAAATAACTAGTTATATTTATCGCATCTCTGTGACCCATTTGGTATACTGATAGAGAGTGCTAGCTTTGCGGTTTTTTGAAAAAAGTATTTCTAGAAAATGATTTTTCCAATCTTAAATATATTTTATACAATTTTTATGAAGGCTCGTAGTAACCGTGAATGATATTTTATCGTTAAGGCAAAACTAGCATAGTATCTCTAATTAATTGCAAGATGACTCGCATAATTGTACCTGTGAGGCCTTGGATATTTGTGGATAGCGAGATAGACTCGCTATTTATGCTTGAGGGGCCTTTGATATGTTTGGTAGGTGACCTTAGTTGGGGTTCACTTATATTGATTGTTGATTCTCGAATTAGGTTAATAGTCGAGTAACGTTTGGTGGGACCATACCCCTAGGCAGCCTCATGAGGTTAAGATGAGGTACTCCATACGGTTAAGTATGGAGGAAAAATCGATGTGTAGACGACGCAAATTTACATTTTCCATAGTTTCGGACTCCTATAGATGTGTTGCTTGTATTCATTTCGTATGTAGATAGCTTGTATATGTGCTAATAATGTTTAATAACTCACTTGACAGTAATGGTGAGGAACGAACTTACTAAGCTATGGTTTGGTCATTTTCCTATAGTTTCTTTTGCAGGTTTC
Organism: Lumnitzera littorea; assembly: GCA_024138015.1. NCBI lineage: Eukaryota > Viridiplantae > Streptophyta > Magnoliopsida > Myrtales > Combretaceae > Lumnitzera > Lumnitzera littorea. The sequence continues at coordinate 12,095,386 of JAMXBB010000004.1, forward strand.
TTGTGAGCAAGGATAGGGATAAGCTTGAGAGTAGAGTACAAACTGGAGATAGGTTTGACAATATTAGAGTTGATTGAAAAGTGTATAGCAGTATAGAAATAATTTATATAAAGAATATTCATATGAGAAGATTATGTAGTAATTTTTGTAAATTAGCAAGTTGTTTTACCTTGTCTTAGCATTTGGTAGGGGATATCAATTCTCTATGGTTCTGATGGACTAAGGCTTATCAGATATCCATAATCACTTATATTTTATATCAAACTATTTAATTAAAATCGAAAACCTTAGTATTTCATTATTTAGTCTTGTAATCTATGACTTGTAGGGTAGTTTTTGTATCATGGGTATACACATTATATCGAAATTTTAGACAATCCTACTAGGCCCCTTTAGGGTCATGATAGTGAAACTTTTTAAGTTTATCAAAGTCTACATATACTTTCAAGGTAAACATGATGATCTAGTTAAAACAGAAGATTGGTTGGCATGGATTGAGCAATCTTTTAAAATCTATGAAATCCTAAAGGACTTAAAGCTAACTTATGGGACTTTTATGCCATATAAGGATGTAAGGATATAGTGGAACTTCAATAGTAAAGCTATGTCTCAACCTATCATTTGGAATGAGTTTAAGGAGGAATTTTTAAAAGAATATATTCCACAAAGCTTATGAAAGAAACTTCAAGAAGACTCGTTGCTTGTGCGAAGAGAAAATTGAAGCATTGGTAAATATGAATGTGAACTTAGGAGACTGATGTGTCTTATTGCCCAGAATTGAGACTTAGTATTCAATTTCGCATCCAAGTGTTCTTAGCAAGATTGGATCAAGAAACTTGAACTAAGTTGAAAGAATTTCAGTTAAAGACCTATAACGAAGTTATAGAAAGAGAAAGAGGGATAGAATATGTAGGAAAANATTATAAAATTCATAATATTTTTAAATTATAATGGAAAATGAGGGTTTAACATCCAAAATGGACTCTCCTACGGAAAGATACGCTCAAAAATGATAAAAATAGACTATAATTTCATAAAAATTGGAGTTAAAACAAAAAAAAAATTATATGTGATTGAAAATTTAAGATAAACTGAAAAAATAGGTAGAAAATTTAAGTTAAGATGTCTCTATACCATACTTAGGTTATAATGTGAAACTAGGTAAATAATGATAGATATTTAGTTAATCGAGGAACTTAACTTCGCATAATACTTACAAATTTTATTATCTTTTAGATATTCGATTGTCGAGTTTTGAAAATCCTAAAGGTTAGAAAAATGAGCATTAACTCAAGTGAGAGAGTTCTAATGATCTACTATCTACTTGCTACTTGTTGTTTATATGTTGTTTGTTGGTTGATATCGATTGTTTATTAAATGACTGTTTACTTTGTGTACTATCATCCGTGTGATAACTTTTTTAAATTGGTAAATATAACTATTCGACTAAAATAACCAGTTATATTTGTCACATTTCTATGACCCAATTAGTATATTGATGGAGAGTGCTAGTTTTGCAGGTTTTTGAGAAAAATATTTTTAGAAGATGTTTTTCCAATCTTAAATATATTTTGTATGATTTCTATGAGAGCTCATAGTACTTATGAATGATATTTTTATCATTAAAGCAAAGCTAGCATAGTATCTTTAATTAATTACGAGATGACTTGCCTAATTGTATCCATGGGGCCTTGAATATATTTTGATAGCAAGATGGACTCGCTTTGTGTGCCCGAGGGGCCTTTGATATGTTGGGTAGGCAGCTCTAATTGGGGTTTACCTATATTGATTGTCGATTCTTGAATTAGGGTAATAGTCGAGTGACGTTTGGTGAGACATTGCCTCTAGGCAGCCTTATGCAGTTAAGGTAAAATACTCCGTGTGGGTAAGTATGAAGGATAATCGGCATGTAAACAACATAAATTTACACCTTCCATAGTTCCGGACTCCTATGGATGTGTTGATTTCGCGTATAGATAAATTGCATATGTACTAATAATGTTTGATAACTTGCTTGAACAGTAGTGTTAAGGAATGAACTTACTGTACTGTAGTTTCCTTATTCCGCTATAGTTTCTTTTGTAGGTTCCTTTAAGCAGGGATTGGGGAAAATCTTGACAACAGAGTATAAACTAGAAATAGGTTTGATAATATTAGAGTTGATTGAAATGTGTATAGTTAGTATAGAAACAATTTATATAGAAAATATTTATATGATAAGATTATGTATAATATAGTATTTCTTATAAATTATCAAGTTGTTTTGCCTTGTCTTAGTATTTGATAGGGGATACCGATTTTCTGCAGTTTTGATGGACTATAGAATATTAGATATCTATAGTCAATTATATTTTATAGTAAGTTAATTAATTAAAAATTGAAAACCTTAGTGATTAATTATTTAGAATTTTGCAATTTCTAACTTGTAAGGCAGTTTTTTATATCATGGGTGCATACGTGATATAAAAATTTTAGCCAATTCTATTAAGCCTCCTATAAACCCTACAAATTTAGCTATTTGAGGGTAGAATTAAACTCTAGTATTATAGATAACTTCATAAGTTAATAAGGCTGAGTAAGATAAAATTTTTTATTAAATTATAAATTTGAATATATTATAAGTAAGAAAAATCTTAAAAATTCAATCGAAACCTAAATCACGTACAAAAACCTTTAACCCTATATATGCATAAGTATTCAAGATTGGACCCAAACTTAAAAAAAATCCTAAAACTATATTTTAAACTTATAAAAATAAATAATTATACCCTAACAGTAATAAAACCCAAATCAAATACAATTATCAATTAATATGTGTAATCGTGTAAAATTATCAACGAACGCGTTAAGATAACTTATAAATATTATAAATGTAATAGTTGATAATTAAATTAATAATTTTTATAAAAATTCAATATTATTTTATAATTAGTAAATTTATAATTTTTTTCTTATTTTAGAAATTTCTAATTTTTCTTTTCCTTCTTTCCTCTTTCTTTTTCCTTTTCCTTTTCTTCTCCAATTTTTTTCCCTACTACATGACAGCTTCCAAATTTGTTTGGTGGACATTTGGAAAATTAAATTCACCATGTGATAATTACGTAGATAAAATTAACTCATTAGATAAGGTCCTTGTCTTGTCAACTAATTACCATATTTTATCTTTCTTTTTTTTCCTTTTTTTTCTTTTCTTAAGCACTTTATTTTCTACCTTCTTTCTATTGAAACTTGCCTGCCAAAGGAAAAAGAGAACAAACATCTATTTTTCTCAAACACAGAAGCAAATCTTTACATATACATTTTCCTCCCAAACGGTGAAGCATTCCCTTTTTTTTTCAATTTCTTTTGACATCAATTAAAGCAAGAAGAAGAAGAGGGAGCTTCCAATCCATTATTCATCAAATCACTAAGGGAAATAGATAACTAGTATGTATATTATATTTATTTAGTAATAATCATTTAGATGTATTCTTTTTATGTACATGTATTTTATAGAATTTCATATGTATTATAGGAGTATGTGGTAAATTTATAGGTATTCTATTGTTATTTGCAAGGAAAAATCTATGTACATGTATTAGACTTTATAAAAAATTGTTATTATATCTTGTACATGTACTCATAGGTATAAAAATGCTTAGATATATTCATGGGTACATACATGTTATATTTGATTTTTCAAATAGTTAGTGAAAAAGATTATATATGTACATGTATATATATGCGTAAACATTAGTATGGATATTAGGAATTTTCATTACATATGCATATGTATAAGTATGCAGCCAAAATTACGTATAGGAATAAGGTATAAATATACTAGCATAATATATGTATAGGCATTGTATAAGTATATAGATATATGTATAGAACATATAGTATATTTAGGGTTATATTATTTAATTATATAAGTATATACATATAAATAAGTTGAGGGAAATTAATTACATAAGAATATGCATATGTATAAAATACGTATTAAGGGTATAGTATATACATATGAGTATATGGGTATACTTTATATGTATAATATACTATAATCCTAAATTAATAAATAAGATGGGATAATGTATATAGATAAATATGTATTTATGTCGTAAGATTCTAAGAAAATGGAAAATAATTAATTTTTAAAATTTAATGAAATAGAATAATAATCATAATTACATAAATATTACGTAAAGTACTAAAATAGGTAAAATTTGAAAAAAATACAAATTCATAAAAATGACATGTGACACTTTCTCTTGCTGCCATGTCAGCATTTCATAAAAATTTAATTAAATTCGTAATAATAATAATAATAAAATAATTAATTAATTAGAAAATTATTAAAGTAGTAAAAATGAAATAAATAAGTATTAAACCTTAAAGTTGGCAAAATATGTAAATTATAATAAAATAAACTCAAAAATAAGAAAATTACAAAATATAGGAATTAGATACTTATTAAATAATAAATATGTAAAGAAAAACTTAAAATAATAATTTATAATTAATTAAGTCAAACTAATGAGATTTGTGATATTTTTTGCATCATAATGAAAAATACGGATTACAACGTTCAAAACAGACCTCGCTACATAAAAGTATTTTTGAAAACAATAAAAATCGACTATAAGTTTATAAAAGCTAGAGTTAAAATGAAAAAATTATATGCAATTAATGAAAATGCTCAAACCGAAGATTTCGTTTGAATCAATAGCTAGTTTAGGATGTTATTACTATGTATGCAAATAGCTTAGTTTCTTCCGCTTAGATATTCATTACCTTTCATATCTAAATGTTAAGTGATTTTAATATAGATATTAGTTGATCAAGTGGACTATTACAACCGTTGATAAACTCAATGGCTAAGTGAGTACTTCCAATAACTCTATACTTGTTTTGTGCTTATAATTTGTGCACCTAAAGTAAATATTAATAATTTGATGTATGAGGGTTTGGGTAATGCATGTGCCAGAATATTAGCTGTGTGTTGTGTAAAATATTGTGAAACATAATAACTGAATAATTGGGGCTACTTGATTTATCACTGCATAATTAAATGGTTTGTTGATATTAGTTGATCACCTTATAAATTGATTTAATCATATTTGACTTAACTAAAATTAAATTGATCATACATAAGTACGAACATTGCATGTAATGCTCTGATAGTCACCTCACATAGTTGGTAACGAAAGGCCTTAGAGAGATGAATTCCTACATTATTTGATTAGTGCATTGTAGGAGCATTGGTACAACAAGACTTTATACTTGGCTTGCGAGTTTATTTGGCATTAGCGATGCTAACCATGGATAGCTGGGGGTCGAGTCTAGAAACCACCACTATAAGGCGTAAATGTGGACTATAGGGGCCAACTCATTGCTAAACTTAGGAATTTGTGTACTATTAAATAATTGGAAATAGAAACCTGTTTTGTAAAACATGAAATATATATATATGGTTAAAAACCCAAGTGCTAAAACTTGGTTATGATTGGTGCCGAGATATCTCTAACCTTTACTTTAGAGAGCATTAAATCCGATATTATATGTAGCACTGGTTAACTGCATATATATTGTTTGAAATACTGCTTATTCATGTATTCATATATTTGATAATAAATTGTTTGATAACCTGCTTGCTGGTATAGTATAAAAGATATCTTACTAAGCTCATGTAGTTTACTCTCCAATAGTTTTTCTTTTACAAGTTGAAAGATAATAGGGCATGGGTTAAGAGTCGAGCATTAAGAGCAAGTATTGAGATGTTTTAAAGGTTAGAATTAGAGAAAAATTGTTTGGTTCATTTGGAACTTTAAATGTAAATACTACTTATATATTTAGATTTTATAACTTCAACAAGTTTAAATGTTAAGTTTATATTACTTATCTTATCAATTGGTAAGATATACCAATTCTCTATGGTTCTAAGGAATTGTGGAATATTGGATATCCATAATTATTTATATTTTACAATATGTTAATAATTTAAAATCGAAAATCCTAGTGATAAAGTATTTAAAATCTTGCAATCTCGGATTTATAAGGTGATTTTCATATCATTGGTGCACATGTGTTATGAAAATTTTAGGCAATCTTACTAGGCTCTCTTTAGGGTCATGACAAGTATAGTGTATAAGTTAGCAAAACTATCCAGTCGAGATGTGATAGATGATATTATGTATCCCATAGAGAATGGTACAATTACTTATAGAGTCATGTACATAACACCCTTACCATATAACCAATGTAGCTTATAAGGTCGAGGCTGCTTAAAGGTCAGTAGACCTAATTTCTACATAAGGAACTAAACAACAAAGTTGGTACAATTGCCTCTATCTACTATGATTGTGTACACTTGTCCCTTAATAGTACACTTGGTGTAAAACAAATTTTCTCTTTAATCTTCCTTGTAGCTCAACATTGAGTTCAATACTTGTCTCAATACTAAGGTCATCGTTTTTCCTTGATCGATATAGATATGAGTCTCCTCCATATCCTTTTCTACTTTATCTCCCCCATCACTCTTATCTTCTTACTCATGCTCACTATCATATGTACTATCTACGCCATCACCTCAAGGAACAATAATACATTGATTAGGACACTCGATAGCCATATGTCCATAACCTAAGCAATTGAAGCATTTGATCTTACTCGTCTTGTAATCTGAAATTTGTCCTCTTTCATATGTCTTCATAGTTGCTTTGTCATCAACTTCCTCTTTGGGCCAGTTCAGCTATCATCAGGTTGGTTATATTTCTCTTCTGCTCAAACAGGTCTCCTTAGCTCATTAAGTGTAGGTCAATGCAGAGCAAAGGTTCTGGAGAGCTTAAACCACATCAGGTTGAGATATTTCACCTCTACTTCTCAACCCTTTATGCTATTTTAATGGCTTCCTCCAGGGTGTGAAACCTCTATACTTCAACAATATTCTTGATCTCATATCAAAGCTTTGAAATAAACCTTAATAAGGTATGGGCTTCAAGATCATCCATGTCAGCTTAGATTATTAACATCTAAAATTTCTTGACATAATCATCAACGAATCAGCTTGCTTGGTGAAGTTCTTGCAACTTTACCAAAGTATCTTACAAATAGGTCTCAAGTATAAATCTTCCCCTCAATAGCCTCTTCATATTATCCCAAGTGTACACTCTTCGTCATCCATCCCTTGCTTTGGCTACATTTAAGTTTATCCACCACATAGTAGCTTACCTAGAGAACTTAAGGGCGGCAAGTAAGACTTTATTTTCCTTGGTGTACCCATAATAATCAAACATTCATTCAGCTTTCTCATCTTACTCTAGGTATTCATCTACATTACCACATCCAATGAAAGTTGAAAACTGGATCTCTTAACATTTTCAAGTCCTCGAGGAGGTCAGTATCCTTGTTTTTTTTACTTCATCATACCTTACATCCTCTTCTTCCTCTCCATCAACTTCAATCTCCTCCACCTTAAGTCTTCTTTGAGCAAGTCACTTTACTATTCCTCTAGCTCCGTGGGAACGGGTTAGGTGGTTAGTTTTGTAGTGTTTCCATACCTCCTCTCTTGCACTACTTCTGCTCGACCATGATTAAGCATACCTTCACTTGCCTATTTACTTGTATAGCAGTGACTAGACTTTCAACAAGGTCGGTGAGTTTATCAAGTTTTTCATTTATTGACCCTAGTGTATTACTGCCATGTTGACCATGACCAATATGAGCACCATTGCCTTGGTCATCTATAGTACCTCATACACTTGAACTGACATTACGCAACACTACTAGTTACTACTTTCTTTAAAAAGAAGAACTTTAACAATACAAACTCAACAAAACCTTACTATGCACTACTACTCAACAAAACTTTAGAACCACCAGTCACACAACTAATCACTACTCATTAACTTGAATCACATTAACATACTCTAACCACTTCAATACTTAACACAACACAATGTGGTGTAGAAAATGAACTTTCTTTGTCTTTGTAGTAATAAAACAAAGTAGAATTGAGAAACACGAGTTACTACACTTGTCTCTTACAAACTACTACTTTGTAGCTCACAACTTCAAAACCTACTTCTACAACTCAAGTATGGATCAAACATACTCATGAATGACATTGCTGCAACTACGAAAGAACACAACAACTACATGGTTGTATATATAAAGAAGCACCACAATGAACCGAAAAACAAAGGAAAACGAAGGAGTTTAGCAAAAACCAAGCAACTGTCAATTGGATATGAAGCACCAATTGGCCATACTTAGCCTAATCTCCACTTGATATGACACATAAGTTAAGATTAGGGTTATTTGTCACTACTTCATACACTTTACACATATGTTATATATATATATATATATATATATACTTATACTCTTAACATACTAGCATATATACTTATACATATATTAGTACCTATATCCGTATACATATACAGTAACATACATATTTTTATATGTATTTTCGTATACTTAATGTTCCCTCTTAAAAAAGCTTCACAAATTCTATATTTTTATATTTTAAGGGTGTATTTAGCAAGGTATATGTATATATAGTTAGTATATACCTCATTTTAGGTTATGTACATAATGGGTATTTATGTACAAGAGTATCCATACATGTATCCATTAAGTATAATCTTGTATTCCCATGCTTAAGCATATGTATATGTGTTCTTCTTTCCATTTAGCTAAGGATTTATACACTTATACTATGGGTTTCACTAAAACCCTAATATGTACACTCCATATATACTCACTTGATGTATGTACATGGGTATTTCTGCATGTATAACCAAGTATTTCTACACTCTAAACATAAATATGGGGCTTTCTACTACCAACAACACATATGGACATATCATATGAGCTTACTACACTAACTTAGCCTATTCACCTGACTACTAAATAAGTTAAGAAATTACACAAAAACATACCTTTCTCTTGCTTGTTATATGAAAAGGGAAGCTAGTATATATGTGTTATTGGTTTGTGTTAGTAGGTAAAGTTGTGAAAGTGAAATTGGAAAAGTTGAAAGAGACAAAGCAAAAGGGGAAGCTCACAATTTTGAGGAGGGAGAAAGAACTTTATTTTATGTTTTTTTTTTGTGTTTAAAAAGATGAAGACAAGTGGGCCTAAGGGATGGGGAAGTGGATGGCACAAATGGGGGCAAAATTGGAAAAATTAATTATAGAAAGTGAAGGAAAAAGAGAGAATTCTCTAGATGACAATGACACTTTGTTGACTTTGTCAACAAGTGTTAACTTAGTCAACCTTTTGACCTTAGTCAACATGTGTTGACTTTGTCAACTCTTAGAATTATATGTCATTTAATGTACATAATAAAGTAATTAGAGAAAATTAGGAAGAAAATTAAGGAAATGAATGGAAATATGAGGTTTATTGAAATAATTAGTAAGAATAGATAATGAGATCTTTCTTTAGGTATTTATATCCTATATACATCATCTATTAAGTTACTTAATGCAAAAATCATGATAAGTGTCATTTAAGGTATTAATACTTACTATATGTAACATAAGCATAAACTAAACTCTTAACTCTATATAATACTAACCTAATTATATACTTAGAAGATAAATGTGATCTATGATGCAATATCTTAGTTTCTAATGTATTACTTTAATATTATATGTATTAATAAATGATTAAAAGTTATCTTTAATTTTTTACTAATGATTTAGTATAATACTAAGGTTATATTATCAATTAGGGTTTTAGAGTAAAGTATAATGAATTAATACTTTTATATTTTTAAAGTTATATTTTTAGGGTTTTATCACTTTTGAGCACAATCTTTAGTGTTTATATATATTTAAGGTATAAAAGTTTTCTACGCGATTAAATCTTTAGTTGTTACCTTAGGGTTTTGATGAGGTTCGAAGTCAACTTTTACAGTTACATATACTTAAGGTTTTAAGGTCTTCGTATGCGATTAGAAGTTCAATTGATAATTTAAGGTTTTTCATATTCACTTTAGGTTTTGAATCGAAATTTTAATTGGTTTTAAATCTTAGTGACTCTATTGACTTCAGGAAATCATCTACAGTTTGGGGGTTTGATTCTATACTTAGAAGGCTAGATTTGCGAGGTTTATAGAGCTGCTCCAATCTTCTAGCCTGCTACCATTTCTAAGGTAAACTCTTCCGTGCCTATCCATTGTCTCTGATTGCTAACTTGAGGAGCACCTGATTAATAGCTCAGCTCACTCGCCTACTAGCTCGGTTAACTTGTTTTTAAGCTACCCATAACAAGTCTAAGATAAATTCACCTCTAAAGATTCTACACCTCAGCTTAGCAACAGTTAGGCTGATGATACTCTTTTGTCTGTTTTTGCCAAAAACTCGCCTCGCTACCAACCACGTGTTTGAGCACTCACATGATGGAATTTATTGGACAAATTAAACATTTTCTTGATTTTTCATTTATACCTTTTAACATTCCTTGTACTTTACTTGTTTTAGAAATTACCCTTTTGTCTTTTCCATATTCTATAGGTTTTTCGTCAATTTTCGGTATAAATAACCTCTCTTTTGTAGCTGCAAGAATCATCTTTTATCCTTTGACAATTAGTAAATATACTACTTCCTTTGCTAGTGAACATTCCTTTATTAGCTTGCTTAGCTCACTCTTATCCTATCCCTTAAGTAATGCTAGGTGGTGAGTACCTTCATTAAGTTAACTCATGCATCATATCAAGTTGATTCGTAAGTCCTTAGTGGTTTCTTAGTGCGTCATATCCTAAGAGCTGATCGTGGGTTTTACTTATCTTTATGCATTATATCATTAGTTTCAAACTTTCTATAAGCTCAGACTCATTCCTTAGATACAGCCATCCCTGTCCTTCCTTAGTGCAACCTATCAAAGATGATAAGGGGGGTAATGAGAAAGATGATACCATTGATGATGAAGAAGATGATAAGGGTAGCATTAGGTTGGATTTTGAGGTAGTCGGTAATAATGTGCCTATGGTGTATTCTTCTATATCCATACAAATGTTGGCTTAATCTCGAGTTACCAAGATGAACTAGATGGTTGTTAGAGATCCGATCCCATTCTTCAACATTAGCGGAGATAGTGCATATATCACATTCAAAGCAAAACAAAATGAAATGTTTAGGAAGACATCTGACAGTAATAAATTGAGCTAAAAAAATGTGGTTAAACAAGAAGGTAGACATCTAAGAAGCAATGAAGAACTATAACATCAGATATCATTGTAACTTTCAGGTTCTTGAATCAAATAAAACTATGTAGTCAATTTGTTGCACAAAGAAGGACAATGGGTGTAAGTAAAGGCTACAAGCTTGCAAATGGAGGCTATTGAGTTTGTTTATGATTACCATCCTCAAGGGACCATATACGTTTGTCAATCTATTGATAAGTTAGGATCATCCATAGATCGATAGTAATGTTATTGCCAAATGCTTTTTCAATAACATCAAAACTAATCCCAACATTACAATTGCATTCCTTAAAATATTTAGAACGAGTTTAGGTATTAATAGGAATTAACCTCTTGGACCCATCACTTACAATCGAGCTTGAGGACTATTAGGACTCACCCGACGAGTACTAATTGGAGAACTATTCAAAGACGACAATTCCATTACCAACGAGGGAATACTTCACTTTATTTAACCTAAGTGTCGAGCTTTAACATTGTTTAAGGTAATACCCAAACTGCCGAATACCAGGACTCTTTCTGAGCTAAGTTGTTCAAGTGCTCAACTACAACTAAGCTTCCCAGTCGCCGACCTGAAGAAACTTCCATCAATACCCTACATTCGAGCTTCGACCTACCCCAAATTAGGTTAGCCAAGTTTTCTACCTTCTTCTTGACCTTTTTTAAGATGATTCCAACAACTACGAAGCTATTAGAGAGCTTACCCCTGTAATAGCAATTGGGCATCAGATCACCAACACCAAACTAGCACTTGTCTTCTAACTTGACATTTGAGAATGTTTCTTTCTTTAGTACGTTGTACAACATTTATCCTTCTTATTCTTTTTGGTATATCTTATGTATTTACCCTTTTTGTCTTTTGCTTGTATGCATGTAACCCTAGTACAGCTAGTATATGAACTCTATTTATGTGTAAGCAAACATCATATCACTTCTCTACAACAAGCAACGAGAGATTGATGTTGAAACTTTTTTCACTCAACATCCTTTTTTTTTTTGTTAATTTTCCAAATTTTTATTTAAGTTATTAAATATTTTTTTAAAAGAAAAGCTTTAGCATATATATATATATATGTATAATATTATTTTTTGAAATTTTTTTAATTTCGTATTGATTTTAGTCATTTAAATTTTAATATATAAATATTTAAATAAAATTGTTAATAATGGTGATGAGGCAATGATGCGGTGATGATGCATCATCATTTGTACCACATTAGCGTTCTAATAGGTAAAAGCAGGATGATAATTATAGTTTTTGAAAAAGTGTGTTGTTCATGTTATTTATAAAATTTACAAGGATAATCAATTTAATTTCAAAAAAATAACATTCTAGTTACATGACATCAACATAATTATTGACCGTGATTGAGCTTGGATCTGGTCTAATTTCCAATGGTGGGAAGGTCATAAAAAGACTATTCCAATGGCATTATGTGATTTATTTCATAGTATGTCTCGTTTGTATTGGACAAGGTAAAAGGATGTAGGGAAACTAAATAAATTGAATTCGCCTTCACCCATCAGTCATCAACAACTCTCTTCTTTTTTCGCAATCCTTTTTCTAGATAACTTTGACTACAAACTACCATGTATCAATCCATTTTTTGCGTTTAATTGAGCAATACTAGTTTATCATATCCTCTAATCACCAAGCACTTTCTATAATATGAGCAAATTTAATTTTACTTGCCATGTATATTATTCAAGATAGCCTTTTGAGGTGCCTCTTAAACTTTAGATCTACAATTGTTGGATTTAAAAACTTAAATCTATTTAAGTTTAATATCGATATAAATTTGTTGGTTCATTATTTGTAAGTTGAAATTCTCATTATAATCCACCAAATAAACTATTTAATTATACAACACACCATTTGACACAATTACAAATTTTAGGCATGATTATGTCTTGTATTAACAATATACAACGTGGATGCTACTTATATTGGGAAGAAAAATGCATTCTAATGGTTTGTAATATTAGTCTTCTCCAGACTTAAAATAATCATTCATAGCATATATAGATTATTATTATAGGTAAAAGGGACAAGTAAAAAAAAAATATTGCTGTTAACATGTGGCTCGTGTGCCATCGCTTTTCTCAATAAATCTATGAAGGTAAGTTCTCGTTTATAATTGATTCCAATTTTCTGATTTCAAATGATGGATTGAGCAAATGAAATTTCTATACTCTTCTTAGAGTATCGAATTTGACATCACATATACATTAAAATGTTCAATAAGGTAGCAATGTGTCACAGACCAATTTAAAAGGGCCTAAACTCATGAGATTCATTCGAGTCCAAAGCCAAATAATCCAAAATATTTTAGAAAATCTAGATGGTTCTAGAAAATCTAGAAAATTTTAGTGAATCCCAAATTCTTTATACTATAGTTGGTAAGATTCAATTGTAACTGTTACATCGGATTGTTCTTAACCATCCATCTTGGGAAGCCTCTTGTATATTTAAGAGAGATCTCCTCAGTTGTAATTATCCAGTCATTTGAGTAAATATAATTTGCTTTCTTAACTTTATGAGTGTGTTACAAGTTAACTTAGCTTTCTTAAGTGTGGTAAAAAATGCTAAGTACCACACGGGGATTGAATAAGAGAATTCACCAATGATAAATGGTATCAAAGTTAGAGAAAGAGACTACATATGGAGAAGATAGCATCTGGAGGATCTAACAACACTTCGATGGTCGAGGAGTTAGCTAATTAGGATGATCATTGCATTACTAAGCAGCATGCTAATTCCTGAGACTTGTTGAACTTCCTCCTTAATCGGATAAATAAGGCGATGCGAAGCTATGCATTACTAAGGCTAAGGAACAATACATCATAAGGTAGCCTTAAGGAAATGGAGGAAGAACTATAAGGCGAGTTGCAAGAGGCATTGAATCAAGCAATTGAAGAGCTTAAGCAATGTAATGAGGCTATTGAAGGGAAGGGCAAAGCACTCCAAGCTTGAGTCACAGCTTTGGAAACTAAGGAAGTAGCTTATGAAGTTAAGAAGGATACTGCAATAGTGACCATGCGTTGGAAGATTAAGGATCTTAAGAGCCAATTAGCAGTATGTCGGGCAGTAGTAGCAAATGGAGTGACCATCCAGCTTGCTCATAAGATAGACGTGCCTAAACCTAAACCTTTTAATGGGATATGATCTGCTTGAGAGGTAGATAACTTCTTATGGGGGGTAGAACAATATTTTAATACTGTAGAGATCTTAGAATACTCTGGAAAGGTACACACTGTTGCTATGTACTTGAAGGATTCTACTATGGCGTAATGGTGTGAGAGAGTAAATAAAATCAACACTTTGGCTAGTTTTATGCAAGAGATCAAGAAGCAATTCTCCCCTCAAAATGTTGCTAAGGAAGCAAAGGTGAAGTTATGTCACCTAACTCATAAGGGTGACATCAAGCAATATGTGAAGGAATTCTCGGAGTTGATGTTAGAGATATCAAACCTTAACTAAGATGATACTCTAGCGATGTTTTTAGATGGCTAAAAGCCTTGGGCGAAGTTAGAGCTAAAGCAAAGAGGAGTGGAAGACATCTCCAAGGCCATAATAGTTGCTAAAGGCTTAGTGGAGTTTAAGAAAATGGAACTTAAGACCTTGATGAGAAGGTAGAAGGGAGGAGTTGCAAATAGGATAGACTTCCTAGATCGTATGGATGCACTTATCATTCTCCATGGTAACTATATTTATGTGCTAAATACCAAGTCTCAGTGTGTGGTGCCCATCACAAGGAAATCCGGTTAAGCCACTAAATTTCTTTCTACTATATAACTAGCTAAGGGTCTCAGAAAGAACAAAGTTACAAATTTAGGTTCCTTGAAAGTGCAAGTAGAGACAAGAAGTCAAGAGGCAATTCCATGTCGAGTAGGGGAGTTATTGGAGGAATTTAAAGACATCATGCCTAAAGAGTTGCTGAAGAAGCTACCTCCAAGAAGGGAAGTAGATCATGTGATAGAGCTAGAACCATGTACTAAGCCTCCTATTATAATTCCCTATCATATGTCCCTACGAAAGTTAGAAGGATTGAGGCAATGATTGAAGGAGTTGTTGGAAGCAGGATTCATTTAATCATTGAAGGCACCTTTTAAGGGCCTTAGTTATCTTCTAAAGAAACATGACAAGTCTCTTTAGATGTGTATTGACTATAGAGCCTAGAATAAGGTCATTGTAAAGAACAGATACCCTATTCCTTTGGTATCGGACTAGTTTGATCAACTGGGGGTGGTGGGGCAGGTAGGGAGGAAGATATTTTTCAAATATAGATCTACGTTTAGGATAACATCAACTATGGATAGCAGAAAGAGATGAGCCTAAGACCACTTACGTCATAAGGTATAGTGCATTTTTGTTTCTTATTATTCCATTTGGGCTTACAAATGCTCCGGCTACTTTCTAGACTCTCATGATTAGGTTATTGGCTCCCTTCTTAGATCATTTTGTTGTGGTTTACTTAGATGATATCATGATTTATAGTAAGATTATGGAGGAGCACATAGAATATCTTCATGCAGTTTTCTTAGCTTTAAAGGAAAATGAGTTGTATGTAAAGTTGGAGAAAGAACATTTTCTTGTAGTTTTCTTAGTCTTAAGGGAAAATGAGTTGTATGTAAAGTTAGAGAAGCATGCCTTTGCAAAGGAAGAAGTAGCCTTCCTTAAGCATGTAATAGGCTAAGGGTAAATTAGAATGAAAGAAGGGAACATACAGGCCATTTGAGAATGAAGAGAACCCACTAAGCCTACTGAATTGAGGTCATTTCTTAGCTTAGTGAATTATTATAGAAGGTTCATTCACGAATATTCTTGAATGACAACCCCCATGATGGATCTACTTAAGAAAAATGTTCCATAGGAATGGAGCAAAAACTAATAGAAGGCATTTGATACATTGAAGGAAGCAATCACTAAAGAGCCAGTTCTTATGTTCCCTAACTTTGACAAATCATTTAAAGTATGTACAAAAGTTAGCGATTATGCCATTAATGAGGTTTTGATGTAGGAGAACTATCCAATAGCCCTTGAGAGTTGAAAGTTGAATGAAGTGGAAAAGTGATACCTAGTACATGAGAAAGAAATGACAATTGTGGTGCATTGCCTTCGTGTTTAGAGATTGTAAACCCTAGGAAAATAGTAGTTGAACCTTAACTCAAGTCCGAGTATTTGAAACTGTACAATAAGTCGATAAAGCTAGTAACAATAAAAGATTACGAAGTTTAATAAATCAAATATAACACCGATAACAAAACCCTAAGAATTGATCAAAACCCTAAATTGCGTACTAAAACTCTAAAATTGATTTATGCACCATTAATCAAAATTAAACCCGAATTTGTTCGAAACCCTAAAATTATAAATATAAACCTATAAAATAGTTAAATGTTACTCAATAGTGATATAATTATAGTTGGTTGCTATTTTCGACTAAATCGCCTATTCGTGTGAAATTTTAATGAAATCACTATAATAACTTGTAAAAATTTTAATTGTATTGGGTACCAATTAAATTGATAAAATTTTACAAAAATTTAAAAATTAATTTATGATGAGAGTTATTATAATTTATATGTTTCGAAAAATTACATATATTTATTATTAATTTTTATTTTCCTTCTTATTCTTTTTCAATTTATCTCTTTTCTTCCTTTCCTTTCTTTCTCCATTGCCACATCCTGCAAAACCGAAACAAAAATTAGCAAAATGAAATCCAAACCAGCAACCCACGTGAGGAATTGCATTTGCCATGTGTTGAGTTATAATTAAATTGTCCCATCTTCATTAATTCACAAGATTATGAAAAGATTTATTTATCTTTTTTTATTTTCCTAAACTTACTAACCATTGTATATAAAAGCAAGAAACAATGTAACAAAGTTTGGAATATTTTTTTTTTAAACCAAAAAACTAGAAGCAAAACCATGAGGGAAAAAGGAAGAAAGAAGGAAGAAAAAGAAGAAGAAAAGAAATTAAATTAATAGGTAAGTAAATTATTTTAGTATAGATGTGTATTATATAGTATACCCATGTATAAATATAGTATTTGTATGGTATTTTTCTACATATAATATTACTAATACATGTTTATGTGCATAAATACTTAGATTTAATTAAATATGTATGTATAAGGTTATGTATCTATACATATATGTACATAGGTATATTATACGGAAGAGTATGTATTATATATTTTTTTAGAATACATATAATTAGTATTAAGTATTTTTATTAAATAACTATAGTATATATATATAT
>JAMXBB010000004.1:12117361-12152888 GCA_024138015.1 Lumnitzera littorea
AGAGATACCAACAACCCACAAGGATCAACTGTCACAGCTGTGACTGTTGAAGAAATCCCAGGCCTCAACACACTCGGCATTTCCTTTGCTCGTATTGACTATGCACCCTATGGAGGTTTGAACCCTCCCCATATTCATCCTCGTGGCACGGAGATCCTCTTAGTTTTGGAAGGTGAATTATATGTTGGCTTTGTTCTCTCCAACCAACTGAACAATACCTTCATTACCAAGGTCTTGTATCCGGGAGATGTTTTCGTATTCCCAATTGGCACCATCCACTTTCAACTTAATGTAGCTAAAACCCCTGCTGTGGCTTTTGCGGGCTTGAGCAGCCAATTTCCTGGAGTAACTACAATTGCTAATGCTGTCTTTGGATCAAAACCACCCATTAAAGATGATGTCCTAGCTAAGGCCTTCCAAATTGATAAGAAACTTGTTGATTATCTCCAGAAGCAGTTTTGGTATGATAACAATAATTAAATTAATGAGCTAAAATATTAAAGAGTCTATTGTATCGGATATCTATAAAATAAAGACTCCATTATTTTCATTTGAAGTAAGAAGCATCATAATAATGTCTTATAGAGAAATCCATCTCGATCTTTGGAGGTGTGATGTTGTTACTCAATTAGTAAATCAAGAGAAATGATATGTTTGCGCATTGTGTTACCCGTTAGCCATCACTGTGGGCATCTCTCTCTCTCTCTCTCTCAATATATATATATATATAATATCATGCATGTTTGTCGTATGTATTCTGACCAAGTGCATTCTTTAGATATTGCGAAATTTGAATATAAACAAACACCATCTCGCATTATTCTTAAAGAAGACACTTCAAGGACTCTACCAGACAAAATCACTGGCTTACTACCTAGTAATCACGACATTATCCATATATAAGATAAAAATACACTTCTTACATTAGAGATTTAAAAAGACAAAACGTTAATTTCAAGAGTGAGTAGGTCCATATTGTGCAAACCACTTCACTATATGAACCATGCACTTAAAAATTGCTTTGATCCATATAACAATCTCTTTAATACAGGTATCTTCCAGGACACCTTCATACACCAAACCCAAAGTTTTCTCTATATACAACTGCTCTTTTAATTAAATTATCATTCAAATTCCTTTAAGCAAAGGCTTCTCAATCAATTGGCTCGGCATCACAATCATCAAAGGCCTGCCAAGTCTATATTGCAAAATCTGCATTAGCATGCTCTTTCTTTGTCTTCCCATTTATGTGTCATCGGTAATTTTTCAAATTCAGTAGGTATAAAGGCCAAGGATGGATTGACGCAAGGAAAAAAAAAAAAAGCAACTTGATAGGAACATGTTCTACAACCAGTAACAACGAATCATGTGATTGTGACTGGGCTTAGATTTTTCCAATTTGATAAGAGAGGTCAATGGATTGTGGTCATAAAAGGATTATTGTAGCAGAATATCCGGTTTTTATATCATCTGACCGTAGTATTGGGCAAGGTAAAGTATGCCATGAAAATTAACGAATTGAAGTCACCTTCAACCATCCGGCATCAACAACTAACTTTGACACAAATCCATTTTCTCGTTTGGTTAAGCTTAGACTAAAATACGAAAAAAGATCCAATGAACCTTACCCACCACATGTATATAAAAGTAGTGAAAAAATACTAATGAAGTTTTTATATATGGTAGTTTAAATGATAGTTTTTTAAGAAATTATCTATCATCATTATCATCTGTTTGAACTTTGCCGTAGTTATGTATATATATAGTAAAGTGTAATACTCATTGAATCTGTATTAGTTTATGAAAAAAGATTCAATAGGGAAGCACTCTCTATAAATTATGAACTATATCTTCTAGTTTGTTTGTCACGATTCATTTGAAGACTTGCTAATTGATTTTTACTTGCTAAACTGATGCTACATCGTTATTAAGATAGCATTGTATTATATCTAATAAACTTACAAACTTTTTGTTTGAATTAAAAGCTCAAATTTATTAGATTCTAGGTGATTTAATATTTATTGATTAACCCGTTACCTTCACTTGTGACTTTATATTTTGATTCAAACCAGTGTTCCACTTAATTAAATAGGGATATTTTAGGACCTCTCGCTTATCTATGGATTCACAACAAGATGATCCAAAAATTTAAACATGTTAGATTTGATGTGATTTTATATCTCTCACTTAACACTCCTCTTCACTTATACGTTAGGAGGATTTTAATTTTAACTTATCAAGTGGACCGCTTAATTAAATTAGAATGAAAAACTCAAGTTTCCTCACCAATACCATATCAAATTTAGATCTACAGCAAGTTGATTTGAAAGCTTAAGCTGAATACTACATAAATATAATCCTTCATTAGTATATGGATCTTTGTTCATAGGAAATCTATAAGTTGTACGGCTACTTTCCAGTCTTCACCAAGCTCAATGTGAAGGGTTATAATGTCCTTTTCCCTGACCAGCCGGTTGTTGAAGCCATATAGGTCGTGGTCATAAGGCTTCAGCTGAGTTAGAGCTTGGGGTTATCTGTTCGTATACATGGTTGAATAGGATATCGGCTGAACTGCCTGTATCGATCATAATTACTTTGAATATGCCGAACCTACTAATGTACGCAGCGATAACCAAGGCATCCTAGCTAGGGTTTGATCCCCTCTTCATCCGAGAAGGAGGTGGAGTTACCTACTCTCAGCTTTTTGCCGCACATGCTCAAAATCTGGTGATCAAACGGGGCATTAGAAAAGCTAGAACAACTGGACCTGCTTGTTCCTTGGGGGGCCCTAATGATAGTGTTGATAACAATGTTGGGGGCATGATTGCAAAGGTGGTAGTGGTTGTTGTTGTTGTTGTTATTGTTGGGTTCAGCCTATTCTGCACGACCTTCCTGAGCACATCGTCATTGGGTAAGTTAGGCAACACAATTCTCCAAGTCAGAAAGGAACTCAAACCAACCACGTTGTACAGCATCCTGGAGGGCAGTTTTCAATTGGAAGCACTCATCACTCTTGTACCCTCAGTTTCGGTGATAATCTTAGTACTTATTGAAGTTACTGCAGCTCGAACTAGACCTCATCTACGAAGGCCTTGGCAATATACCCTTAACATGGACTTCCATATAGATCTCCCCTATTAGCTTGTTGTGGGAAGTGAAATTCTGGAAGGTCGAGAAGGGGCACTTTTGATCCCTTCTACCTCCATCTTAAAGGAAGACCCCTTGGTGTCCCTAAGGAACTGGGTCAATCTATTTTGGTAAAGCACCGAAGCATAGCTGCCCACTTACACAATCTTTGCCGGCTGAGGTGATCCCTTGCCAAGCTATTATCTTTCGTCTTGCCCGACCTATCCTACTCAACCTCCCTTCGAGCGTGGATATTATCCTCCTGGATAATATACTTCTTTACTCTTTATTAAAAATCCTCCCAAGTTTTCAGGCTGACGCTTAACTACAGACTTGAAGAAGTCCCCAGATGGCTTCACGCATTAAACTACTGTATTCAAGGCAATGCGCTTATCAAGCTTGGAAATCTTCAATACGGCTACGAAGAATCAAGACATATATTCTCAGCGTGACTTATTGTGGTTTTGCTTGATGAGATATAAGGTCAATGAGTCTTTGCTGGGCAGTTTACTCGCCAAGAAGTGGTATATAAACCAGTAAAGGAGCTCGTCAAAGAGGAACTAGAGTTCGACACCAACTGCTCGAAACATCTCTAAGCCGCTTTTCATAAAGTGTTAGAGAAAGCCATGCAGGCGATCCCATCGCTGAGATCGTACGCTCATTGTCCAAAATTGACTTACATAGTAATCCGAGTCAGTTGTGCCACCATAAGAGTCCAACTGTGGAAGCTTATAGCTGGGTCAGCACTTCATCCTATATAGCTTGGACGAAAGGGAGCTTATTGGAGATGAAGCGAGCTTAAGGTATCGCTCTTCCTACTTTCCTTCAGCTCAAAAAGCCCCCGAATATAATCATCAATCTGGCAAAGGTCCATATCCTCAACCAGGTGCATTTTTGGGACACATACGGCTCTGGTCAGTCAACGCATGCAGCTACGTTAGCCGGGCTACAGAAAGTAGCTGGAAAAACTGATGGAGCTTTTTAGTTATCAGAGTCATTAGCTTGAACTTCCTCAGAGAGGGTGCGACTGTGATTTCCCAAGGGTTGCATCAGTTGAACCAAAGTTGAACCAATGGTGATGGTGGTAGTGGTGGTAGCGTTTGACTCCTCTCACATCTTAACGAGTAAGTAGAGACTTCTTCCAATGGTGGCATATCCTTCAGTTGATTGAGTTCCTCCATTCGAACCTGGAGCCTCTCATTAAGCTTCTTGATTTCTTCATTTTCGTACCACCAAATTGTAACATAAGACTTCCAGATCCGCAAAGCATTACAGATTGATGGTGAGAGTGTTTTGGTTATTGGAGTTCGCTGGTTGATCATCGACAACATTGGACGTTCCAGTAGGGTTTTTCTTACCTTTCGAGACTTTGGCCATTGGTGATGATGAATTTGCTTTCCCGTAGACAGCGTTAAACGTTACAGTTACAATTTTGCTAGTAGACTGATTGAGCCTTTAAGTCTTTAGAAGGTGGAAGATGGCCTGCAAAACATATATGGGGTAAGTAGAGGGTGGGTGGGTAGATACGGGGTCTCTCTCATTCTTGAGTTAGCTAGTGTTTTAGAGAGAAGATATGCGAAGCAAAGAGTAGCAATTATATGATCGTATATCCAAGTAGTTTTGGAAAGTGGATCTCTTATTTATTTTGTTGCTTTGGTTTTGCTCAATTTTTTATTCTAATATTTTCGCCAACTCTATTTTATAAAGATCGAGAAGAGGAGCAATATTCATATCATAGGTATATAAAATTCATAGTACTTTGAGTTTCACTAAGACATATGCATTATGTAATAACAATTTGTAGTCTTTGGTTCCTCAGACTTAATTATCTAACAATAAACTTTTGTGCTTTTTATTTGTTCTTTTTTTTTTTTTGTTTACTAAAGCATTTATCTTTCCTTCAAAAAATTAAAAGAAATGGTAAATCGCAAATACACCCACTTATATTTGTTTCATTTGCACTTAACCCTTATATTTGAAATTTTATGCTTGGATATCTAAATCTCTAATTATCAAGCTAGAAATTTGAACCTTTTTCTTAATTTTAACTTACATTAATCCCGACCCACATTTTTCAATGTTAAAAAGAAAAAATTTAAAACATTTTTTTGAAAGTTTTGATTTGGAGTCACTGACTAACCAAAGTAAGTAAAAATGGGAGTGAACGTAATCATCAAGTTAAGTTCACAATTTTGTTTATCACTAATCTT
Source organism: Lumnitzera littorea (assembly GCA_024138015.1). NCBI lineage: Eukaryota > Viridiplantae > Streptophyta > Magnoliopsida > Myrtales > Combretaceae > Lumnitzera > Lumnitzera littorea. The sequence continues at coordinate 12,122,698 of JAMXBB010000004.1, forward strand.
CAAGAAAAGTTAATTAAAAATTGTTAAACTAGATAATATGAGTTTTGGGCTAACCTACTAGAACCCATAGGTTCCTATATAAAATTTTCAAAAAATTAATTAAAAAGCCCTTTTAATTTTTTTTATAAAGAAATAATAGCAACAAAACAAAAAAAAGTTGTAGGGAAATGATTTTTTTGTTATTTTTTTTTATTACAAATTTTCTACCCAAAAAAAATTCTTTTTATTTTTTATAGTTGCCTCATACGTACTTATATATCCACTAATCAAGATCAAACCAATATACTTTTATTCATTTTTATGAAACTTTAGTAAATGGATTAATTTCATTCATGAAACTAGCCAGGTTTACTTTCATTTTTATAAAACTTTATTTTCAAGCCAAAATATCTCCTTTTTTTTTTCCTGATTAGATTTGAATTAGCAACGATATTATGTTAATTTTATATTATGTATAATCTCTTTTCATATTAAAATTTCCTAGATTATACATTTTATTATGGTTTCTTTCTAACGTGATTTTATCATTTTTCATCTTAATCTAGTCAGGTAATGTAAGTGACTTAAAAATTCTAATTAGGTATTAAATTGATCATTTTTTAAGTTAAGGTACTTCATTGTAAATCCAGCCAAAGTTTGAGTAGAAAGTATAACATTAACCCTATTTTTTTATTTTGAAAAAGTCTTAAGAACCCTACTTTTATTTCCTAAATTTAGGAAAACTGAATATCTTTAATTTTTAAAATAACCCCAATTAATATTTTCATCTTTTGAAAACTGCATCTAAGTGACAATAAAATGAATTTTTTTTTTTTTATTAATAAAGCCTAAAATGGCTAGATTTGAAAGGAAAAAGGAACCACTTCATGAAAGCATGCAATTTTGGGAAAATATGCAATATTTTATGAAAATACATTGAGAATGTAGTGAAAAATGTAATTAACCTTTTTAGAGTAGCATGCAATGACAAATGCAATTTTTCTACCACATACGAATCAAACATGAACTGACTGTGATGCAACTTTTATAAAAATATAAATTTGATCACTTAAATCAACCGTTAGTACATCGATCCATCTACAATATGAGCAATTAGCAACTCCAATGATTGAAAGACCAATGCAAGATATATTACATGATCAAAGATATTGAGAAACTAGTTTGAAATGCATTTTATTTTTTCACTCATGCAAATTGAGGGAAAAAGAAAAGAAAAGGAAAAAAAAACTGAAAGACCAATCTAAAATATTAAACCTGCAAAATAGAAAACAAAGTTGTATGAAATTTTTAAATTTTAATTTTTCGTGTTTTTCTTCTAAATTATTAAATATAAATTGTTAAAAAGACAAAGTAAAACTCTACCTATGCAACAAACAAGATGATGGGTAGTGCCTGGATAAGATGCAGTCATTTGTCAGTCTAGATCCTTTGGGTTGGTTCGATCACTTTCAAATGATCCACCATGGGGATCAATAAGATTATAAATGAGCTGAACTGAGCTGAGTCAAGTTTCAGCTTTTAAAGTCTTAAGCATGACTCGTATAAAAATTATCGATCTTAAGATGAGTTGAGCTTTCACTAAGTCTAAAAATTAGATCCTCAAGCTTGAGCTTAAGCTCATTAAGAATATTGAAACTCGAGCAAAGCTCATTTAGGTAAACGAGCTTGAGCTTATACATCTAAACCAGTCTATTCATCTAAACAAACTCAAGCTAATACATCTAAACAAGTTTATAAATCAACTTGAGCTTGTTTATCTAAATAAGATTAAGCTCAAACTTATTTATATAAAAGAGCCCAAATGAGCTTAAGCTAAAGTTCAAACTTCTTGTTGCCTAAACAAGCCTGAACTTAAATTAAAACTTGAAATTTATATAAAATTTAAAAATCTACCTTTTATCTTTTTTTTTGTACAATGAAATTTATTTCAAATTTTATGATTTCAAGCACAAATTTGTGAGGTAATAATAAAGTGTTGTGTCTATACAAAATCATGCATTATTTATACATAATATGCTTAAATGTCTATTACTCCTAATTATAAAAGAAATAAGAAAATATGGGGCTTAAAACATAGGTTGACAATCACACCAGCATATTTCTTTTTTTTTTTCTCCTAATTTCTTTACATTTCATATTTCTCTTATTTATTAGTGTTTTTTATTATTTACTTGTTGTAATAGTTACAAGTTATTAATGGTTTTAAAAACCGACTTAGATTTATTTACACTAAACAATTAGCCTACTGTTGTTTTTAAAATTGCCTTATGGTAAGTCACTTTTATTGACTAAACTAAAGAAACCCCTTTTCAAATTCATATATTTTTAATCTTATATATTTTAATGATCTTTTAATTATACAAATTTTATATTTATATCCTCACATTTTCCATTTTCTAAACTATACTTAATATTTCTGTAAGTTAACATATCATGCAAAAGTACACTACAATCATCCCGATAATACATCATGATTATATATAAATCACTTATGGTTGTTGCTCTCATGACCCGAAGAAGGGATTAGTAGGATTGTTTAAATTTTTCATATCATATTTGCACCTAGATGTGAGCACCGGTTCGGCTTGGCCCTGAACCGTCGGTTTACGGGCAAAGGTCACGTTGAACCGTAACCGGCCTGTGAGTCGACAGTTTAAGGCCAGTTCACGGCCCTTGAACCAATTTTTTTTTTTTTTTTTGTATCCCTTCTTCTAGGCCTTTGCATTATTTTTCTTCCTTCTCGCTTTATTGATCCTTTAACCATTTTTTTTCTTCAATCCGTCCATTAAATATACATTAAAAACGAAAAGAAAATAAAATACAGAAAATGTCTCTTATAGTATGAATACGTAATATCCTAATCTGATTGAATAGAATGAAATAGTTAATGGGAAAATATTTTTTATAGTATTTTACGGTTGCCCATAAAGTGCCTACGTATCCACTAATCAGAATCAGACCGCCGTAGTTTGGTTTAGATTTTTAAAAAACCTTTAGTTTGTTAATCAATTTTACGTTTTTAGAAAAGCATCAAAGTGTACGTGAATATTCAAGTTAAATTTTTTGAATGAAAATAATTTCAGTTGGTCATAATTTGGAAAAAGCTAATGCCATATCAGCACTTTTGGGAAAACCATGCCATTTAGTTTTTTTGGACAATTAGAAGAAAAGATTTTTCTACGTAATAAAACTTTTTCGTAAAGGATAAAAAGAAAACTTACTATGTATCATCTTGAGGTAACTATTCACATTCATGAATAGGAGTGGAACCTGCAGGTAAGCTTAGGCTTCCATCAGATCGGTTCTGGTCACTGAAAGTAATCATCCTCCTTACTTGATGTCTCGCATAGTTCTTGTCATCTACAGCTTACCTTATACCAATCTTCTATGCAAGCATTTGCCTCAACATTAACAGATAAGGAGGCTTGGTGTTTGTTGACAATTAGGGCTATTGTACTGACCGCTTACTCAACAGCGACTGTTGAAGTCGAAGCAACAAGTACTTTATGGGTACAGCGAGTACTTCGTGGGCAATGCGAGATAGCAGCAAGTAGTCTCTTCTATGCCTTTGCCACTACTCTAAAATATCAAAGTCCTTAATGGAGATATTTTTCGAAAACTCGAAATTTTTATTAATGTAGTGTTGCATCTTAAACATTCGACTACTAAACTGTTACCTCTTCAATTTTTGCACCAGTAACTACTCACCCATAAAAGAGTAATATCACTCCTTAGTGAGTAGCGAAGGAGAAATTGATGAGTGACCACCATACTGACTTTGACAGCAGTTGAGCATCTTCTCTATGTCAACTGTCGCTATCGCTATCATTGTCGACACTTCTTGCTATGATTCTATGTTGTACACATCTTGAGAATCCGTTAGATCTTAAATGTAACCATAATAAGTTTTCAAATACATTAGTAATAATTTCGTTTTACAATGAGTGTCTAGAATAGTTGCTACGAGATAAATACGAAGAATTTCTTTATAATAAGTTAACCACTTCAACATCATATCGTATATGTATGCATGTAAGTTTAGGTCCTCATGGGCCTGAACTAGCACATCAAGTATACTAATGGCTAACATAACAAATAAGTGAAGACTGGGCCTGTAAACTTATGAAAAAGTTTTAGTAGTATCATGAAAAACTTTCAAAAATTTAAGTAATTAGATGCAAATATCCCAGTTACTAGCGAAAATGTCAACTCCCTACATGTTATATATTGCGAAGCCACATAACAGTTCACTATAAGGAACTGTACTATGCAATAACTCGTAAGTCGAGTTTTAGGGATGTTGCAGATCCATCTTAAACTTTTAAGGTCTTTTCCTATGCTCCATGTAGAAGTTCCTCCACTTTTTGTGAAGAAATAGCCTGTCTATTATTATCTTGACGACGTTCTTGATTGGAGCTATACAATAATGCAAAGCTGCAATGCCATTCTTGACATATAAGTTAAGAATATGACATACGCAACGTATGTAGAAAAAAATCCCCCTCAATGTTGGTTGACAGTAATTTTGCAAATCAAATGTTTTTGTAGTATTAGCAATTACATTATCAAAACTAATAGAAAAAATTTTCTTCACTAATCTGTATTCATTTAGGATTTCTTTAATAATTTTATAAATATTTTGTGTCGTGTGTCGATTGTTAAATACCCTTAAAGCCAATAGTCGTTTATTAAGTTACCAATTATCGTTTACCCAGTGAATAGTAATACTCATATAAGAATTATTACGAAAAGAATCTGTCCATATGTCTACACATTTGGACACTTACATATTGAGGGAAGCAAACTTACCTACGAGCTCTATCTTACCTTTGTGGTAAAGCTCCTATGTGGCTTGAGTTATCGCTTTACGGCTAAGTTGTCGCGAGCTAAGGTTAAACGTCTCCCACTCGTATCAACTTTGCTACTCTGATGCACTCGTGTTGAATGAGATGTACATGTTCGCCAGATACTGTGCTAACTTATATTTATGCCTATCTTCATCATACCTCATTAGCATTTGTCCGAAAAAACCACCGCTTCAAGCAATTTGTTGTTGCGTTCTATCTATTCCCACCTCTCTGGGATGCTTTGACCTTAAGTGCCTGTTAAGAGTACCATATCCCTCTCCCGTTTTCTACGAATAACTTACATTGCAATAGTTGTAGAATGCCCTTGAGTTCCCCCTTTCGTCTATACCTTTACGGAAATGAGTAATAAAAATATTAGACTTACCGGGTTTAGGGGGCTTACCTAAGCAGGATGGTCTCGAACTACTAGGCCCACATTGTCTTATATGTTACTGTTCTGTTTCAGGAATAATTTCAATGTCGTCCTCCTCATCTTCGAACATGCTTACGGGGCAACTCATCCTTATGGGTTAAAATCTCATGGGTCGTGTAGGGACGCTTATATAAGGAGGTTCGAATCTAATATGATATTTAGGTATACTCATGCGTAGAGGTTTGAAACTGGGAGGTAACATGCCCTGGTAACTCATACGTTGATGTTCAACGTCAAAGTCAAGAGGTCGTGCCCTAATTACTTGGACGATGAGGTTTTACATCGAAGCTTGGAAGTGGTATAAATTCTTCTTTCATGTTCTCAACCATATCACGTGTCCTTTGCTCATTTAGGTTGTATTCATTTTCTGGGTACGCTTAAACGTCCTCAAATCGTAGTAGCGCAGATGATGTATTAGAAGTTCCAATGCCTTTACCCTTACTTTTACCACCTAATAATAAACCGTGTTTTTTACTAGAATTGGTATGTGCAAAAATCTTTCCATTGGTGCAAATATTTATGAGTGAAAGATAGAAATAATATATAAGAGAAAATATAGCGAAAATTATATGGTGGGTATGTGTATATTAGCGTTATTTGCTAATGCAAATTGTTCTGTACAGTAGAGTGGAGATTTATGCATAGAAATTTATGGTTAGTAAAAGGAAATATTTATAACAACGTTTTGCAACTGAAAAAAAATGAAGGCAGAATGGCTGGAGTTAAAGAGATTTAAGTAGTTTATAAAGTAAGTGATTTTGCTAAGCCTGAAGCTGCTATTTATAAGGACCGAAGAATGTATGAACGTATTGTTTAAATTTTGAAATTTAAAATTACGTACCAAAAGTAAATTATATAGACTAACAAACAAAGGACAAGACAAGAGGGGGTGGGGAGGGTGTGGGCGGTTAGGGTTGAATTGGCGATACCGTTGAGTCAAGCGGTTCAGAACTAGCACTTACCCAGGTCTATCTGTACCCATGATATGAAAACCACATTACAAGTTAGAAATTGCAAGACTCTAAACAGTCAATCACTAAAGTTTTTTATTTTTAATTAATTAACTTACTATAAAACATAAATGACTATAGATATCTGATATTCTATAATCTACCAAAACCATAGAAAATTAGTATCCCTTACTAAATGCTAAGATAAGGTAAAACAACTTAATAATTTACAAGAAATATTATACTATACATAATCCTATATAAATGTTTTCTAAATCAATGATTTATATATCAACTATATACATTTCTATCAATTTAAGTATTATTAAACCTATTTCTAATTTATACTCTACTCTCATGATTTTCTCTAATCCCCACTTAAAGGAACTTACAAAAAAAAAAAAAAACTATAAGGGAATGAGTAAACTACGGTTTAGTGAGTTTATTCTTCACTACCATCGTTTAAATAAGTTATCAAACATTATTAGTACACATGCAAGCTATTTATATACGAAATGAATGCAAACGCGATGAATGTAAGCATCACATCCATAGGAGTTTGGAACTAAGGACGGTGAAGATTTACATTATCTATACATTGATTTTTCCTCCATACTTACCCATACAGAACAACTTACCTTAACTGCATGAGACTGCCTGGAGGCAACATCTCACCAGACGATACTCGACTATTACCTTAGTCCAAGAAACAACAATCAATATAGGTAAACCTTAATTAGGGCTATCCACCAAACATATCAAAAGCCCTTTGAGCATACAAAGCAAGTCCATCTTGCTATCAACAAATATTCAAGGCCCTACAGGCACAAATATGCGAGTCCTCTCGCAATTAATTGGAGATGTAATGCTACCCTTGGCTTAATGATAAAAATATCTTTCACGGCTACTATGAGCCCTCACAAAAATCATACAAAATATATTTAAGATTGGAAAAACGTTTTCTAAAAATAATTTTCACAAAAATCTACAAAGCTAGCACTTTCCATCATTATACCAAATGAGTCACAAACATGTAACTGATATAATTGGTTATTTTAGTTGAATAGTTATATTTACCAGCTTAAGAAAGCGATCACACCGGTGTTAACACACAAAACAATTCATTTAATCAAATAATCAGTATCAACCAACAAGCAGCATACAAATAATAATAAACAGCAAGTAAATAGCAGATCATAAGAACTATCTTACTTGGATTAATGCTCACTATCTAATCCTTTGGAATTTTCAGTTTTTGATAATTAGGTATCTAAAAGATAAATAAATCTATAAGTATTCTAAAAAACTAAGTTTATCGATTAATTAAATATCTATTATTATTTACCTAGTTTCTCACTATAATCCTAAGTATGATATAAATATAGTTTAACTTAAATCTTTTATCTATTTTTCTTAGTTTATGTATACTATTACATACAAATTATATACACACGTATACATTACATAAAATATGAACTTATATTTTCATTATATAAACTAGGTTCATCGCATTTAACTTTTTCATTTTAATTCTGATTCTTATGAACTTATAATCGATTTTTATCTTTTCAAGACGTATTTGTATGTAGCGAAATCCATTTTGGACATTGTAACTCACATTTTCTATTATGATATAAAAATGTTACGAAATTAAATATTTCTACTTAAATAATTTTAAAATATGGTTTTAAGCTTTTCTTTGCATATTTTTTATTTAATAGTTGCTTAAATTTTATATTTTGTAATTTCTTAATTTCGAGTTTATTTAATTATAATTTACATGTTTTGCTTTTTTTTAGGGTCAATACTTATTTATTATTACTATTATAATCATTTTTCATTTAATTAATTATTTTATTATTATTTTTAATTATAAATTTATTTATATTTACTTAATGTTGACATGGTAGCAAAAGAAATTGCCATGTGCCATGTCCGAATGTTTTTATATTTTTAATATTTTTCTCATTTCGTATATTTTGACGTGTTATGTATATAATTATATTTATTATCATATTTTATTAAATTTGGTAAATTAATTATTTTCTATTTCCTTAAGATTTACAATGTATATATATTACTTTGCTTTATTTATTAAATTAATATCATAGTATATTATATATGTGTTATTTAGGTATACCCATATTTCTACATATACTATGCTATTCATATACGTATTCTTTTATATGTATAAACATACTTATGCACTATAATAATATAATCCTAAATATACTATATGTTCTATACACATATATATATATACATATACGATACCTATACATATATTTTACTAGTATTTGTATACTTTATACATAGACATATATATATATTTTGCCACATACATATACATATGTAATGAAAATACCTAATATATATACTATTATATACGCACATATACATGTACATAACATATACTATACTTATATATACATATATGACTAACCACATATACATACATGTATATAATGAAAATACATATTATACATACTATCATATTTGCATATATATATATATATATACATAATCCCTTTTATACTAAATACTTGTATAATCCATGAGAATATATAAGTACATGTAATTATATCTAAGGATTTATACATATATGAACGTATGTACATGACATAATACTAATTTTTCATAAATCCTAATATATGTACATTAACTTTCTTACATAAACCACAAGATACATATAACTTTCATTATATAATCCTATAATGTAGAAGATTCTACCTAATACATGTACATAAAAAAGTACATGTCACGCTCCGAATAAGTGAAGTCGTAACAGTCTTGCCATGTGAATCATCCTAAGATAGAAACAGTCCTTACAGTTGTTATCCTAAACTTAGTTCACACCAGGTGTACTTGACTCTACTCCTTTAAAGTGTCTATTCAATACCTATTTGATATAAACCTGAAAAGTAATCCTTTTGAAATAATTTGTTAAAAATAAACTTGTAATTTAACCTTATAAAAGAGTAGTAGTAAATCCCATAAATACCTATCATTTCACATATAGACGAAAATATTGAAAACTACCAAGCCCGTTGAGGAGTCTTATGCAGTTGTCCTTAAAAGATAAAAAGTTAATACTAAGGGCAATAAGCGGCCATTTCTTGTTGCATCTCACTGCATGTCCCAATTTACTAGTGTTTTGGTGTTGGGTAGGCACTTGCAATCCAATTGAAACCTATAAAACAAACTATAAGAAAATGGGCAACAACTTGCTCAATAAGTGGGGTACAAACAAAAATATGTACTTAGCACATCACAAGTAAGATTTTCAATCAAGTTAATTAGATGCAATATATGTATAAGCAAATGCCATCGCACAACGTTATCCAATTCATCATGAGATCAAAGAAATTTCACTCGCTTTAATCCAGGTTGAAGAGATTGACGTTGCATACTCGTGAATCAAGACCAAACCGAGGCTTGTGTAATAGAGAATACCCTCCTCCCCTGACCAATTTTGAACCACGGCCTCTAACCTTACCGTGACCTCCTCTCTTATCACTTAGTTCGGCTAAGAGTGAGGAAAGAACTATTTCAACTATCCTTATCGAAGGGAATCCGTGTTTGGCCTGAAAATCCTAATCGTTACCCCTAGTGGGTTGCGATGCATCTCGGTTTAGGTATTAAGCCGAGTTTGAGTTAGTTCATTTTTAGAGTAATCAACCAAGCTCAAATAATTCAAGCATAATACTCATGAAATAATCATAACATAGGGCTCAGCCCCCACCACAGCAAATTGATACTCAACTACAAGCACTACATATGCATAACTAACTAACTACAATCACAAGTCAATACATATCAAAGTCTCTAGATATTCTAAAATAATATCCCAAAATGCTATAAAGCATTAATCCCACTTACTTGAAGTCTTCGATTTGCTCACTTAAGTTTGATGTGAGTTGTATTGTCGCCGCTTGCTCCTACAATTTAAATATTATTATAGTATTTATACCCAAATTATTATAGTATTTATACCTTTATTATATATAAGTTTCAAATCATTATTTTTAATTTAAATCTATAATTTTACTTAGTTGTTCAAGTTTTATATTACTTATAATCAATACTTTATTAATATATATATATATATATATATCGTTCTGTTTCATATATACATGTTGAATATGTATCATCATCTTTATGTTACTTATCGTGTAACCCTTGTTATATTTATATCTATATCTATATATAATTTTAACATAATAATATAATATAATACTATTAGTGAAAGTATTATTCAATAAGTAATATATATTTATTAACTTATGTGTATATTTTTCAAATAGCACTAATTACGTTTAAAATATTGTACAATATGTAATTTATCTTATATGTGAAATCATCATATGAGCTACATGTACCAATAGTGGTATTAATTAGACACCGTTTTGAATACATAACTTATATATATATATATATTTGGAAAAGGTTCTATGTTTATACATTTTTTTTTTCTAAAAATTCCAGCGTGATTTAATCATTTTAAGATATTATTGAGAGTTGGAGAGAAATAGAGGACTTACTAGCACGCAAACTTTTGATCACTTGATGATTTGTCGATCCTTGTTGAAAGAACGACGGGCAGTGAAGCCAGGTCCTAATTTCCTTTACAAACTTCGCATGATAAAATCTTTCCAGGTATTTTTTTTTTTCCCTTTTTTCCTCTTAATTTCCGTAGATCCCTACTATCATTTCCTCATCATTTTTTTTTCTCTTATAATCTGCTCCGATTGATGTTGTCAAATGGCTCAGAATGAAAGTGCCTTAGTGAATTTATAAGGACAAGGTCGGTGAATGCATGTACTTACCCATGTGGCTCCACCTTAATTTTTTTTCTATATTTTACTGCTAATGAAGTGTCCAAATGTTGCAATTCATTCCACATTAGTCTTCATTGATTCCTAAACCCACTTGCCACGCTTACAATCCTACTGATGGTGTCATCCCTTTAACATTTCATTATTTAAATGCTATTTTGTTATGTTTTTTCTTCTTTTTTGTTTTTGGTTATTTTAGGCATAAGATATACATATGTAGGATTTTAGACAATTAAGGGTTTATATTTGGTATATATATATATATAATCTATCTCACATATTAAATATAGTCGGTAAATACATACTCACTACATATTATTTCATGTCTTTTCATTAATTTTAATTAATTAATTAATTCGTTGCTTTTTCTACTCAAATGGTTTACCTTTGAAAGCTCATTAGTCATTGAAAACTAAATTGTGTTTCCGATCAATAACAGGTAAATTACATATATTTTATAAATATAATATTTTATTATTTAATTTTCTTAAATCTAAACTTACAGGGTCATTTCTATTACTATTTCCAACTTTCTCGTAAAATTTGAGCTCTATCGAATAATTTATACATTCGTCCAAAATTTTACAAACCATTTTTGAGTAAACTAATTGTAAATTAATTACCAATTTTTGCTAGGTCTTACATTGGGTGAGTTTTAACGTAATTATTAGTAAAAATATTAGTAACATGTAATATATAGTTAAGTCATATTAATTATTTAGGATTTATTTATTTATATCTTATATGATATTTTACTCATCAATATTAATTATTTAGATCACGTAATTGATTCTAAAATATTTATCCTAAGTTATATCTAAAATTATGAAACCCTACGTTATAGCGATTAGATCGGATAAACTTAATATTTTTAAAAAAAGTTCATATAAATAAGCTTAAAGTGAAAAGCTATACAGTTACTTTATTTAAATTTTCTTCTATTCATGAAAGTTCATCTTAATTCCACAAACATTATCATAAATCATAATTTGTAGAGTATTTGTCAAGCATTAAATTTTTGAATTAATTTCTTATTAATTTATATAATTATATCCTTATTTAGATGTAATTCAGACAATCCTACACCTATAAATACTTCCAATCAATCTTACGGAGAAGGGATATCCAACCGATTAGGTTTATAATAATTCAATTACTTTTACATATTATCTTGTGTTATTAGTAATATTATTATACTCGTTATTCTATTATCAAGATTCATATTCTTATGGTTACTAATAATATTAGTATAAACTATTTTATACCTATTGACCTAACTTATAAGTATATTTTTCTATAAAAGATATGAACTACTCAAAAGCTAACAGGTTGGAGTCATGTGACATTATGTATTATATATTTTTAAACTTTCGGGTTAATTTAAGGGTATAATTATTATTTATACCGGATATACTTATAAAAACATGTATATTCTCATATAGTAAATTATACTATATTACCTTATTTAATAACTTAATTAACATATCTTTAAGTTTTCATCATATTTCGAGCTCAATTTTTGGGGTTTCAAGTAATTTTGTACTATATTAAGTAGTCATACGTCTAAGGGCAAAATTGGGATTTTGGGTAATTATTTTTAAAATATAATTTTATCGAGTCACTTCAATTAACTTTTCTATCTTAACAGTAAAGTTTAGGTTTAATCGGATAATTTTTTCCCAAAAGCCTTAAAATGAGATACAAGTGCCCTAAATTCGACTTTAGGGTCTTATGTAGAGTAATTTTTCACTATTTTGATTGTATTCTTGATATTTTTATTGTATTATAGATTTTTAAACCTACAAGAATTCCTCGATTAAGGTTATCATGTTTCTCGTAAGTTTCTAACTTAATTGATTTGCTTTCCAAGATGCCCTATATCAATTATCAATCTTAATCATATAAGGATTAGGCTTTGTCCTAATACTCAGATATTCATATCTTAATTGCTAATTTATAGGATATCACAATACATACAATTGGTTATTACAACATAAACATAATATACATATTATACAACTTACAAGAAATACTAAAACACTATACATACTAAATACATTTTCTTTGTAATATCTTGGAATAGTATCCTCAAAGATCCTTCTTCTTCTTCTTGCTTTGGATGTGGTCTTTGAAATCAAGAAGAAAAAAAAGAATTGGAAAAAGAAAGGGAATGTTTTATGGTTTTGAAAGTGGAAAAAGTGGTGTTTTTGTATTGGAAATTATGTGTGTTAGCTTCCCAATTCCAAACGTGAATGGCTAGGCAAAAGGTAGAAAATGTTATAATAAAAAAAAGAAAAAGAAAAAAATCAAGACAAGATAAGGTCAGTAAGTGATAAGACAAGACCTTTATCTTTTGGAGTTTTTTAGTGCAAAGTCATTAGCACATGGGAAAATAAAACATACACCTCATCAGAACATCTGGAAGTTCACGTGGCAAAGAAAAAAAAAATTGGAAAAGAAAAGGAAAAGGAAAGGGAAAAGAAAAAAGAAAAGAAAAATTAGGAATTTCTAAATATAAAATTTATAAATTTACTAATTATAAAATAATGTTTAATTTTTATAAAATTTATTAATTTAATAATTAACCATTACGTTTATAATATTTAAGAATTATTTCCATGCGTTCATTGATAATTTAAAACGATTACGCGTATTAATCAGTAATTGTATTAAATCATGGTTTTATTACTATTAGGGTATAATTCTCCATTTTATATGCTTAAAATTATAGTTTTACAATTTTCGTCAAGTTCGAGTTCAATTTCGGGCATTTATGTGTACATAGAACTTAAGGTTTTCGTATGTAATTTAAGTTTCGATCAAATTCTAGGATTTTTATTACTCATTATATATTCAATTTTATAATTTAATAAAATTTTTATCTTACTTAGCCTTATCGATCATAAAGTTATCTACAATACTAGAGTTTAATTCTACTCACAATTAGCTAAATTCACCGTATTTACAATATCTACAAAATGTAAAATCAAAATGCACATTTTGTATTTCATAATTAATTACTATTGATGACTCTTTTTTACCCATTTGTAATATGCATGTGCTTTTTGGAACTTTGATTTATGCACTATCAAACAATTTACAAGCATAAATTATGAAGTGTAAAACTATTACTCCAGCATATAAGTATAAAATTACTATAATTGGAAAATTATTAAAATATATAAGATTAAAAAAATATAAATTGAAAAATTAAACACTACAAAATAAAATAAAAACCATTAAAATATAAATAGTATAATTAAAAATAAAATCCATTACATTGATATAATGTAGGCTTATGAGCCTATTAACTAGCCTACTCACAAGCTTACTTTTCAGCTTACTTAGAGCTAACTTTTTAACAATATAATCGAGTCTACTTTCGAGTTGGCTCATGAACTTAAATTTGGAGCTCAAGCTTAACTCATTTATTAATTGAATTCAAACTAAGCCGAGCATAAAGCAAATCAAGTTTAAATAACCTGCTAGTAGCTCAGCTTATTTATAACCTAGGTATGAATAGCTCAAGCTTGGAGGTGGCTTTTTTGGTTCACTAGGTGCAATCTGGTAGTCGTCAAGATCAGAGAACACATTGGCTTGAGGTTTTGGGCTAGTGCGGATGTCGTAATGATGGCAATATGCACCTAGAAGCAACGGTAGTTGGCGTTTCGAGAATCCACAAATGGCCGATTTTCAAGCTTCGATCAACGGTTTTAATGGATGACTTGAAACCAAAGTTTATAATTTTCAAATCTAAGAGCATGCCAAAATCCCCATATTGTGTTTCGATCTTTCATAGAATAGATGCAAATCTAAAGAGAAATTTATGTGGGTCTCGCGTGTTTTTAGATCTCCTATCCACTCAGCAATTGTTTGATTCCTTTGATAATGTCCAGCAAGCGATTAATATAACATATACCACCGGGGCAAACCAAGTTAAATCTTAAAGCCCAAATCATGTCCAGCTCAAACCATTCTTTGAGGAACTAAATTTATACCCCTAGACAATTGATATAACCTTGACACTTTTTTTTTTTTTTATTTTCTTTTCGTATTTTTCCCTGCTTCATTTTGTTTATTGTATTTTTCATTTTATTGTATTTTTTTTTTCATTTTTTTTCTCTTTTTTTCATTTTTCCATAAACTTGGTAAAAATAAAATAAAAAGAGAAAACAAAAGGGTGTCTACACTAATAAAAAGATTTAAGCATTTAGACCCCAAAATAAGCATATAGTTGTCAAAATGTACATTTTTCTATGCTCGAGAGGTGCTCATGACGTGACAGTCCATTGTATGTACTCAAAAACACAAGAGATGCGACTATTACACCTTATTAGATTTGCAAGACACATACAAGCATCTTTACCCCAAGATTATCGTCACAATTCATCAGTATTGTGTAGTAACCAAATAAACAATAAAAGATATGAATAGTGACTAGATATCAATAATTTAAAATAACATTCATTATTGATTTATGAAGATCCTAGGTTCTACAAACCACTTAGACATAGAGGGTCCATGATGAAACTCTTTCTTTCTTCTCACATCACTAAGTTATACTTGTTCTTCTGCATGAATTAGACTCAATACTCACGTAAAGCAGTTTTGAGGATAGGTGCCTACATAAAAAACTAAGTGTATGTTACCTTGAGACTACTCTTAGGATTCATCAACTTTGTGTAGTAACCAAATAACCAATAAAATATCATAATATATATGAATAAATGACCAGATAAATGATTTAAAATAACATAAGTTATTTATTTATAAAGACCCTGAGTTCTGTAAACCACTTAGATCTAAAGGGTCCATGACGAAACATTTTCTTTCTTCTCGCATCCCTAAGTTATACAAATACTTCTACATGAACTAGACTCGATACTTACGTAAGGCGACTTTGGGGACAGGTGCCTACATCAAAATAAATAAATAAATAATCATAGGGGTTAAGGACACTTACTTAGTAAGGTTCTCTCTCACATCATTTGTAACAAAAAATAACAAACAAGTTATCAAACATTAAATGAAATGCAATCTAAACAAGTATATAAATGCAATAGCTTATGTGACAACTAGTATTCTTATAGGGTTAAGAGTATACTCTCTCTATAACCATGAGTTAGAAAGTCTACCATTCTACATGGATAAATTTACTATCAATCCTAGATGTCAATCTCTCATTTATTTTTATTATTACTTTTAAAAGAAGGCATAACATCCCCATATTGATTCGGATGTGTACAGTTTTATAAGCAAAAATAAAAAATAAAGAGGGTCGTGACTATGTAGACCTAGCGACAACCACATTCCTAAGTGCTGAAACCCTGTACGGCTTCAATCAAAGGATGCACTTCCTGATACCAAGTAGTTTTAAGAGGTCGAAGTGGGCACACCATGGAGCTCCAACCAATTAGCCTAAGACCATCATATAATCTCACACACAAATGGATACCCCACTGCCCTAGTAGCAACTAATGGTTTTGATGATTTAACCGATCATGCAATGCTGGTCCGTTTAATTATTAAACCTGATTTAGTTAGGTCCATATTAAATTAGGCGATTGCATGCTTCTATAAACACTCAAAAAGTATAAAAATTTATTTCTATAAAAATAAATTTAGTTTTTTGGGTATCAAATCGATTTAAGTATAATAAGTAATTATCCTAAGTGAACGGAGTTGATAAATTTAAAACTAATTAAAATTTTAAATTCAAATATAATATAAGTAAGAAACACTCTAAAAATTTTAATCGAAACCTTAATCATGTACAAAAATCTTAAAACTTATGTACATGTAAATACTAAAAATTGAACTCGAATTTAACAAGAACTTTAAAACTATAAACTTAGACTTATAAAATATGTAAATATACCATAAAAGTAATAAAATCCTAATCAAATACAATTATTGACCAATACACGTAATCATGTAAAATTATTAACAAACGAGTCAAGATAACTCTTAAATGTTATAAACGTAAAAAGATAATAATTTAATTAATAAAATTTATAAAATTATGAATACTATTTCCTAATTATTATTAATTCTATAACTCTACATTTAGGAAAAATCAATCTATTAATTTTTCGTTTTCTTTATTACCTTTTCCTTTTTCCTTTTTCCTTTTTCCTTTTTTCTTCTTTCACTTTTTTTTTTCCCTTCTTCCACGTTGGCTTTCCAGAATCATGTTTTCGGTTGCACTTGTTTCATTCGCTCTTTCCCACATGTGATAAATATGTTGTCTAAAATTAACATAAGGGGAGGTCAAATCCAATTATCCTCAAATCTTATCCATCATTTTCTTTATTTATTTATTTATTTACTTCTTTTGCTTGTCTTCTTCTTCTAGCGTCAGTTGCAATCGCCATCACCCTTCAATTGTGTCGGCCTTTTTTTTTTTTTTCAAAATCAACTTAAGTATACACAAATATAGCTCCAACCTTCAACCGAAGCTTTTCTCCTCCACTATTCACACTTATCTTTGTTTTCTTTTTTTTTTTTTAATCATTCCAACAACTCTAAGAAGAGAAGGAAGAGATTTTGATCCTACAACTTTTCAAGTCATCAAGAAAGTAGTTGAGTAGTATGTATTATGTATTTAATTTATTTTGTAATATAAGCATGTTTGTAATGTTTTCCATACATATATCTTGTAGAAATTCTTGTATTTTAGAGATAGGTATTATGGTATGATGTAAAGAATATCACTTGTATTTCACTTTTTATATTGTAATTCCATGTACATATGATGATTTATATGTATAGTGGTATTTTTTTATGTATGTGTATATATATACATATATATGTAACTGTCTAAACATATAACCATATAAAAATATATATTATAGTGGATTGTGTAAAACATTTGGTATAAAGAGATATAAGTATATATATGTCTATGTGCATATAGTATGTATGAGTATTTATGTTTAATTATATATATATATGTGTGTGTGTGTGTGTGTATGCGTTCAGTTATATATATATATATATGTATGTATAGTAAATGTATAAACATATAGTATATATAGTGTATTTAGGTTTATATTGTAAAGTTACATATGTTCATATGTATAAATGAGTTAAGAAAACCTAAGTATACGAATATACATATAAGTATTAAAAAATACATATATTAGTAGTATAGTATAAATACATGTATATGTCTAAATAGTATGGTTACAATATACTAAAATACTAATTTATTAAATAAAGTAATATATTATGTATATATATATATATATATTTATGTCATGGGGTTATGAAAGGAAAGTGGATTAATTTATAAAATTTAATAAAACATAATAATAGATATATATATATATATATAAATATTAAGCAAAGTTACAAAATAGAAAAAATTGGAAAATATGAAAAAATTCGTGGAAGTAACACATGGAACATTTCTAAGATACCACATCATCATCTTACAATTTTAATTAAATTTGTAATTATAATAATAAGAAAATAATTAAATAGTTAGGAAATTACTAAAGTAGTAAAAAGTGTATTAAATAAATATTTAACCTTAAAAATAGAAAAATAAGTATATTGTTATAAAATAAACTTAAAAATAAGAAAACTACAAAAATATAAAATTTAGATATTTATTAAATCATAAATCTCTACAGAAATTCTTAAAATAATAATTTATAATTATTTAAGTCAAGATAATAAAATTTGTCATATTTTTAAATCATCGTGAAAAATGTGAATCACAATGTCTAAAACGGATCACGCTATGAAAAAGTATGTCAAAAAACGATAAAAATTGACTATGGGTTCAAAAAAATCAAAGTTAAAACGAAAAAATTATATGCAATTGAAAATTTAAGATAAATTAAGAAAATAGATAGAAGATTTAAGTTAAACTATGTTTATACTATATTAGGGTTATATTGGAAAACTAAGCAAATAATAATAGATATTTAGTTAATCGGAGAGTCTAGTTTTTCAAAGTATGTATAAGCTTTATTATCTATTAGGTACCCGATTATCGAGATCTAGAAATTCCAAAGGGTTAAAGGGTAAGCATTTATTCAGGTGAGGGAGTTCTAATAGTTTGCTATATGCTTGCCTTTTATTGTTTATATACTACTTGTTAGTTGATACTGATTGTTTGTAGAATGATAGATTGTTTTGTATGTTATCATCTATGTGATCACTTTATTAAATTGGTAAATATGACTATTCGACTGAAATAACTAGTTATATTTGTTGCATGTTTATGATCTAATTAGTATACTGTTAGAGAGTGTTAGCTTTGCAAATTTTTTATAAAAGTATTTTTGGAAAACATTTTTCCAATCTTAAATATATTTTGTGTGATTTATATAAGGGCTCCTAGTGTCCATGAATAATATTCTTATCGTTAAGGCAAAGTTAGCATAGTATATTTAATTAATTGTGAGAGGAAGTTAGCATAGTATATCTAATTAATTTTGAGAGGATTCGTATATTTGTGCTAATAGGGGCTTGGATATATTTTGATAATGAGACGATTCACTTTATGTACCCGAGAGGCATTGGATATGTTCAGTGGATGGCCCTAGTTGGGGTCCACCAATACTGATTGTTGTTTCTCGACTAGGATAATAGTCGAGTGTCGCTTGGAGGGACAATGCCCCTAGGTAGCCTTATACAGTTAAGGTGAGGTGCTTATGTGGGTAAGTACGGAGAATAATCAAAGTATAGACGATGTAAATGTATACCTTCTATAGTTCAAGACTCTTAGGTTATGTTGCTTATATTGTTGCATATGCATTCATTTCACTTATAGATAAATTGCATGTGTGCTAATAAAGTTTGATAACTTGCTTGAACAATGGTGGTAAGGAATGAACTCACTGAGCCATGGTTTGCTCTTTCCCCTATATTTTCTTTTAGAGGTTCATCTATCTTGAATTCTAGCAAGAAATCGATCCGGAGCCCTAGGAGAGCAATGAAGGAATAGTTATGTGCGTGATGCTAAAACTTCTATTTTTTTTTTTCTCATTCATCTACTTTCTGTTACAAGCTCTTGAACCTATTTATACTTATTCTAATTAGGCTAACCTCTAATAATATGCTAACTGTACATGACGTGGATTGCTACCAAGATAAATAACAACCTATAACTAACTTTGCTGAAGTGAATAAAACTGAATGGATAAAACTGAAACTTTGCATCCACTACATATTGCTTTGCTATTGTATCCTCTGCATGTTGTGTTGCTGCTCATATGCTTCATATCCCCCCCTTAAATTGGAGCGGATGAGAGACCCAACTTGACAATGAAAGACTTTAATTGTAGTGCACCAAGAGCCTTAGTAAGTAAATCGGCAACTTGATTCATAGAAGAAATGTGTTACAACAATAGAAAACCAAAGGAAACTAAATCCTTGATGAAATGAATATCAATATCAATGTGCTTCATCCGTCCATGTAACCATGGATTAGAAGCAATGAGAATAGTAGATTTGTTGTCACGAAATAAAGGAATAGGATAAATAATGGGAATATGTAGATCACGTAAAAGGTAAGAAATCCATTTCACTTCCTTGGCTGTATAAGTAGTACTACAATATTTAGCTTCAGTTATGGAAGTGGACACAGTAGGTTACTTCTTAGTCTTCCATGAAATAAGAGCTAAGCTAAGAAAAACACAATAGCCGCTAATGGATTTCCTATCTAATGTACAAGATCCCCAATCTACATCAGAATAGGCATGAAGCTTAAGATCATTATGCTTAGGATAGAAAAGTCCCAGTGAAGAAGTTCCTTTAAGATACTGCAATAAGTATATTAGAGCATGATAATGAGGCACGCATGGAGAAGAAACAAATTAACTGAGACAATGGACGGCATACGAGATATCAGGTCGCGTCATAATAGCATACAACAGCCTTCCTATCAATCGTCAATAAACCTTAAGATCATCTAGTAAATCACCAGTAACATTGTCAAGTTTCAAATTAGTTTGCATGGGACACTTCGATGGCTTATAGCCAGCTAAACCAACATCAACTAACATATCAGTAACAAATTTGTGTTGGGAAAGAAAAAATACCAGAAGGAGTACAGGACAATTCTAATCCTAAGAAAAATCTAGCAAACCTAAGATCTTTAATCATAAATGTTATATGAAGTTGAGCTTTAATAGTAATAATAAAAGAAGAATCAGACCTGTTATCAACATATTATCAACATACAGTAAGATGGCCACAAGCCCAGTAGAACCTTGATGCGTAAACAAAGAAAAATCATATGGTGATTGAATGAAACCATGGGAGATAAAAAAATGTACAACTTCTAAATTCCATTAACGAGAGGTTTGTTTGAGACCATAAAGAGATCACTTTAGCTTGCATACTTGATTGGGTAAAGCCTTAGTATATGCTTCTGGTGGATGCATATAAATTTCCTCATCTAAGAAACCATAAAGGAATGCATTATTAACATCGATCTGATATAAAGGCCAGTCATGGGCAACAACTAAAGCAATCAAAAGACTTACACTACTAATCTTAGCAACTAGTGCAAATGTGTCATGATAATCTTCCCCTTCCTTTTTGAGTAAACCCCTTTGCAACCAAATGAGCTTTATGCGTTTCTATCATACCATCTGGCCAATATTTGATTTTAAAAATCCATTTGCACCAATAGCTTTCTTACCTTATGGTAAAAAAGTTAATTCCCATGTATCATTACATTTTAATGCATGAGGTTCCTTATTCATGGCATCTACCTACTTTTGTTGTTTAGTAGCTTGTAAATAACTATGGGGTTCATATGTAGTTAAAACATTGGCTAAGCAGGAAACAAAATCAATAGGAAAGAAAGTAAAAGAGCTAAAATCAAATAGAGGATATAAGGAAGTAGGTGAACAGGGAGGAGACAAGACCATACCTGAAGATGAATAAGCAACAGCATGAGAACTGGTGGTTCTAGGAATTGTATGTACATAGTCATGTAGCCACTGTAGTGTTTTGCGAGGTCTACTCAATCTTCTAAGGGACTAAATGATATCAGTGCCATGTGCAGAACGAGTGTTATGTGTTTCCTCTAAACCCACATGAGATGGGGAAATTAGAGGTGAAGATGGCTGTTCACCAAACAGGACATGTTGTGTCAATGAGTCATGAAAGTCTTTAGTGGGAATAACTAATGGATGATGGAAAGGAAAGTCCTACTCAAAAAACACCACATCATGAGAAAAAATTATTTTATTCTGATCGAAATCAAGCACTTTGTAACCTTTCATGCCATGAACATACCCCAAAAACATACATCTAGATCCTCTAAGAGCAAACTTATCTTTAGGCCCTGGTTGTATGGCCACATAACATAGGCAACCAAAAACTTTAAGATCTTTATAGTTTAGGAAAGTACCAAACAACTTTTCATAAGGACATTTCCAACCTAACTTTTCCATTGGCATTTTATTTATAATGAAAGTTGCCATTAACACACACTCACTCCAAAATCACTTAGGTAAATTGGCTTAAGCTCATAAAGCTCGGGAAACATCTAAAAGATGCCTATGTTTCCTTTCAACCCGAGCATTTTGTTGTGGTGTGTACACTACAATCCTTTGATGTAAAATGCTTAACTCTTGAAACAAAGATATGCACAAAGAGGAAGTAAATTTGGTTCCATTGTTTGTTCGAATGACCTTAGGATAAAGTCCAAAATGATTTTTAATATAAGCAAGAAACTGCTTGAGGATGGTATATACTTGATTCTTATGCTGCATCAAATGTGTCTAAGTAGACCTAGTGCAATCATCTACAATGGTCAAAAAATATCATGCTCTTGAAATTGATTCAACCACATACGGTCTCCAAACATCAACATGCAACCAATAAAAGGGGAAAGGTGATTCACTGTCACTTCGTTCAAAAGACAGTCGATGAAATTTGGACTCTTAACATACATCACAATGAAAACCCTTTATATTTAGATCTTCACAAAGTTTCAAATGTTTTAACTAATGCATAGAAATATGGCCCCGTGTGTTGATGTAAAAGTCTGATATATTTTTGAGGTTGAAATAGAATTACCAACAATAGATTTCATGTAACTTCTGGCATGAACATCTTTCTTGTCTGGTGTATCAGCTGATAAGCACAGCACATACAATCCTCCTAGTACTGATGTTGTCGCCACTATGTGTTTACTGTTCAAGTCCTAGAATGAACATGTTGATTTATCAAAAGAAGCAATTAGATTATGCCTCTAAACAAGTTTATACACAGACAGCAAATTATGCAAAAAGAAAGGTACATAAAGTACATCATGAATTGTAAGAAAGGTGTTTAAAATGACAGAATCAGTTTTAGTAACAGGGTATTGATAACCATTGGGTAATTTGACATGAATTGGTGTCTTTAGTTATGTTATGTTTTGTAGAAGTGATAGGTTTGATGTCATATGATCCATGGCCCCTGTATCAACCATCCATGAACACACATGATTATTTAAAGTACTGAAACAATAAGAAGTGCAAGCAAGAGTTTGTATCATACCAGCAAATTGCATGGAATTTACCTGATTTTGTTCCTTATCTTGCATCCATTTAAAAAATTCTTGACATAAGGACTCTATCAAATCCTTATCTAATGACTATTTGCAGCTGTAAGTTTCTGAACCATGACCTTGTTTATCAATAGTGTGATCAAAAGGGGACTCAAGCATTGTAGACCTTTCCTTTACAGTAAGATTAGCACTAGGCTTTCTACAAATAATCCTTTTCTCTTTATACTAATCAGGGTATCTAGCTAGTTGGAAACAATTATCTATCATATGTCCTTCACTTTTGCAATATTTGCAAAACAGTTTCAACTTCCCTTTCCTCTTATCAACTGTATGGAATTAAATTTGTTCTGACTTCGTTTGACCTTTGTTCACATAATACGCTAAGCCTTCCAAATCTGAACTGATTAAAGTAGAAACTTGCCTTTGTTTTTCTATTTGTTGCACCAAGTAAAAGGCATGATTCACTTTAGAAAGAGGCTCCATGGATAGTATCAGATTTCTCACATTTGCATACACCTCATTCAAGCCCATAAGAAACTACATTAATCTAGTCTCCAATTCATACTCTACCGCTTTCTCTTTGAAACCACAAGTACAGTATTGTAGCCTACCACAATCACATACTGGATAAGCATGAAGTTGTTGTAACTCATCCTAACACTTCTTAAGCTTGTTATAGTAAATAGCCACACTATGATTGTATTGTTTCAAGTTACAAATTTCATGTTGTAGTTGAAACACTAAGGGACCATTTGCTAAACCATATTGCTCTGAAATTTCAGTCCACAACTCTTTCGCTAACTGAGTATATATGAAACTTTGCACTATATTTGCATTCATTGAATTAATGATCCAACATCGGACCATATAGTCACACCTAATCCACTTAATTAGATCTAAAGAATTATCATCAAGTTTCGCAATTGATCCGTCTACAAATCCAAGTTTCATCTTTGCACCTAATGCCATCTTAACTGCTCTACTCCAAGCAAGAAAGTTACTTCCATTGAAAACTAAGGTTCCAATTGTCATACCAGGATTATTGGAACCAGAGATATAATATGGATCATTCATAGAATTATCAATAGCCCTAGGTTCATCGTTAACTAGCGCCATGTCGAAAAATAGAACGACGAATTCCATAAATGAATAGAATTGAACAATCCAGCAAACAAAAGGACTTTACAAATCTATATAACAACCCGTAACAAAAAGACAATACTGAAATTTACCCTCTCTAATACCATCTTGAATTCTAGCAAGAAATCGATCAGGAGCCCTAGGAGAACAGCGAAGGAATAGTTCTATACGTGATGTTAAAACTTCTATTTTTTTTTTCTCATTTATCTACTTTTTATTACAAGCTCTTGAACCTATTTATACTTATTCTACTTATCTTAATCAAGCTAACCTTTGATAATATGCCAACTGTACATGATGTGGACTACCACCAAAATAAATAACAACCTATAACTAACTTTGCTAAAGTGAATAAAACTAAATGGATAAAATTGAAACTTTAGATCCTCTACGTATTGTGTTATTCTACATATGCTTCATAATCTAAGTTGGGTCTGGGATGAATTTTGAGCGTTAAGTGCAAATGAAAGATAAGTTTGACAATGTTATGGTTTATAGAATAGTGTATAGCTGGTATAGAAATAATTTATGTAGACGATAGAATTATGAATAATTTGGTATTTCTTATAATTTATCAAATTGAATTACTCCATCTTATTATTTAAAAGGGGATACCAGTTCTATACAATTCTAACGGACTGTAAAACATCAGATATCTATAGTCATTTATATTTTATAGTAAGTTAATTAATTAAAATTGAAAACCTTAGTAACTAATCATTTAAAGTTTTACAATTTCTAACTTGTAAAGTAATTTTTGTATCATGGGTATACACATGATATAAAAATTTTAGATAATCCTATTAAACCCCCCTTAAAGTCATGAGAACCATAGTCAAGTATCCAATTTCGATTATAAATTAGAGGTAGAGCAACTAGATAAATAGTTACATGATTGCATCTATGTATCCCGATGTTTTATTACACTAGTTATATCTAGTTAGATGTAGTGCAATACATTACAAGCATAGGTAGCATGATACTCATTGAAAAAAATCATTGAATCCATCCATGCTATTCAATCATAATAGTCTTCTAAAATTGTGTCGAGGGTGGGTTCTCTAAGATTACAATATGAGTCAACTAAGTGGAATTGGCAATTAAAGTTTAGGGCTTAAATCATGAATTCCAAACCCAGCATCTTAGGTTGTTATGCCCATGGCATCTATGTTTATGTTTTATGATTTATTGGTTTAATCTTAGGAACATAATATGTTGAGAAATAGGCATAGTTACTAGATTTTATTCCTTCTTGTATAGTTTTCTGTTTATATATATATTTGTAAATCTAAGTGCACAGTTTTAAAGATAAAGGGGTTAAATGCACTTGAAGTAATCACAAAAAGGTGTATTTGCAGTTTATCCTTTTCTTTTTGCTTCAATCTAGTTAAATTATTGTTGTGGAATTTTAAGACTGTTAATATAAGAACCATACATACTAAAATGCATTGTCCTCTAGTTGCTAATGTTAGAATGTTATCTTTTTCTCTCGTTGGCTTGAAATATTCACCATGTTAGACTTTGCATTACTCCTCGTGTTTTGACATCTCAACTTGATCTCTTTTAGAAAATAATTCTTACAGTTATATTAGTTTTTGTATATTTTTTTTTTTATATTTGCATATTTTTCTTGTCTTATTAAATTACACATACCAACATAGTATGTCGAGATAAAAAAAAAAAAACGTACAAGTTTCACACTTATCAAATATCCAAAATTTATAATTTGCCTGTACACAAGCAAAACATATACTAATGAAAAATAATTAAGTAAAACAATCACCTCACTAACTACATTGTTGTAGGAAAAACAAACCATAAATTTCATACAACTTGTTCATAGCCCATAGAATTTGACTCTCTTATCCATTTGCTTTGAAAGCATCAATAAATTCTTGTTTTCACAACTTTTATATGCAGAAATAACTTAACCACATGTAACTCCACTAGAAACGCTAAAATACTAGAGTTTAACAAATAATCCATGTAAGGTCAATTTATACTACATTACTAAGCAAAGATTTATGTACTTGATATCAAGTACAACATCAAGTAATGAAGAAGTTATTCTTACTTTTTAGGCTGCAATATGTTTAGGGCTACACTGATTTATGTACTTGATATTAGGAATATACTTCCATTTTCATCTCGACAAACATCATAATTTAAAGTGGGGTTGCAAATGGCTCAAGCTCAGCTCATATAAATATTACTGAGCTTGAGACAAGTTAAGCTTCTATTAAGCTTGAACATTACATGTTTTAGCTCCATTCTTTAGATAAATGAACTCTATTTTGAGTTTAAGTTTAGTTCATATATAAATTAAACTTGATATGAATCAAACTCAAGTAGTTCACAAATAGCTCAGCTCATTTGCAACCTTATACAAATAAACTAAGGAAGACAAATATATAATTAAATATATAAATGACTAATGAATAAATATATTATATATTGTTTCATATCTAATATACACATATACATAAATATTAGTTTTTGGGTTTTAGTTATGTATTTTGATATATGCATATAAATCACGAGCCTAACAAGCTAACTCATAAGCCTAAGAAGAGCTAAAACTCAACTCATGTATAAATTGAGCTCAAAGAAGACCAAACTCAAGTAGCTCAATTATTTGTAGCCTTAAATATACTACATCTATTCATTCCATAAAATATTTCCTTTTTTCTTTTAACTACTTGGGATTTTTTTTAAATAAGAAGTTTATTTTTTTAGAATTTTTCTTAACCTATATAACAAGCTTTCAGCTAATGTTTCCTAAGCTTGTAACTTAAGATAATTAGTGCTATTCTCCCAAAGGTACTTTGCAAGATTAATTACTCTATTCAACAAGGCCTATTATAGAGCTCTTATTTTTCCAATATTTTTTATGACAACTTCAAAAAGATTTTTTCAAGTATTTTTTCAGAGAATTTTTCTTTTTCTTAGTGTTTTGTTGAGTAATTTATACTAGGTTCGTTGATTGAGTATAAGCTAAATTTTAAGAAAAAGGTGAAATTTTTAGCTGTATAAAGCTTGGCTAAAAACTATTAAAAAAAAAGCTTTACAAAGATGTTTTGCAATATCTTAGCTTAAGAAAAAATGCTTTGTCAATCTCATCTTCCAAACTTTCACAAACAATTATTTTCTTTAAGGATTGAATAATTTCAAAAGTACTTCTATAAATGGTTTTAATCAAGTCTACTAACCGTAGAAAAATTAATTTCATTTTCCTAAACTAATGAAGAATTAGTTATACCATTAAAATGAGTAAGGATCTTCCATCTTAACAAACTCAATGGAGTTTAGATCAATGGCCAAAATGTATTGAGGGTGTAACTCACACGTTTTCGAGATTTCATAACAGTGTATTGAGAGAATTAAGTTTTTGAGATTGTTACAACAAAGTTCTTCAGAAAAATTTCGCCTATTGCTGTTTTTGCTTGTAGAGAGTCAAAGAGACTCTAGTGAAGAAATTTGATTAGAGTTAAGCACACCCATTATGCATGTGCAGCTATTAAATATATTCAACTAATATCAGAAACATCGTCTCATAATTTCAATACACCCTATTCACTCCTCCCTTATTTTAGTTATATATATAAGACCTACGACATCAAATATCACTCCTACCTTAATTAGTGTCGTTAGATATATTAAACTAACAAGGCATGTGCTTTCAATGCATTTGATAATGGTTGGGCTTAGATTTCTCTAATTTGATAGGGAAGTCAATGAAGGAGACATCATAGAAAGATTATTGTAAACCCTGTAAAATGATCAGTCTTAACTCTAGACTAGACCCGAATACTCTAAATAATCCTTCAAGTCAATGAAACTAAGTAATATAAAAGTTATATTAAATTAGGAAATCTAATGTATTATCGATAATAAAAAAAAAAAAAACTTAGAAATTTAATCGAAATCTAAATCACATATAAAGACCTTAAATCCTATGCACGCATAATTACCCAAAATTGAACTTGAATTTGACAAAAACCCTAAAACTATAACTTTAAGCTTATAAAATAAATAAATATAACCCAATAATAATAAAAATCTAAACAAATATAATTATTGATCCATATGCGTAATCGCGTAAAATTGTTAACTAACACGTTGAAATAACTCGTAAATATTATAAATGTAAAGGGTAACGAATTAATTAATAAATTTCAAAAATTATTTAATAATTATTATTTTATGATTTATACTTAGAAATTTATAATTTTTCTTTTCCCTTTTTCATTTCTTCCCCGAATTTTTTTTTACCTTTTGCTTGCCACACCCCACAATTTCCATATTGTTTCAATGGACATGTGTTACTCAACTATATTTTTACCATGTGATAATTATGTGATGCAAAACAAAACATAAGCCTCTTGTCTCATCATATTAATTACCATATCATGCCATGATTTTCTTCCTATTTTTTTCTTTTGTTTTAACCACATCAATTGTTGCTTGTCTTCCTTAGTTAACACATCTAGAAATAAAAGAGAAAAAAAAAATCCTCACATCTCTATTTTCTTTTCTTCTTTTCAACCATAAACCATCCTCTTCTTTTTCTTTCAATTTTCTTGTGATTTCGAAAGACAACAATTGAAGAAGAAGAAGAAGAAAAAGAAGTCTTGCCATCTCTATTTCATTCAATTTACTAAGGAAAATAAGTAGGTAGTATTTATAATATATTTATTTTATTTTAATCCTCTTTATGTATTCTTGCACATACTTGTATTTTATAGAATTTATATGTAATATAAGATTATGTAAGTGAGAGATATATGTAATATAAGTATTTTTTTGTTTATGTATGTTTATATATGTGTATAGATACTAAAGTATATTTACATGTATACACATGGTGTATTGGATTCTACAAAATATTTAAGTATAAGAAATTTATGTATATGTACATGTGTGCATGTGCATATAATATATATATTATGTATTTTCCTTACTTATGTATATATATACATATAAGCATGTAACTAAAAATATATATATATTTATAAAGTACAAAATACTAGTATAGTATAGTATATGTATAATAGAGTATATAAATTCGATATATATATGTGTATACCATAGTATATATTTATTATTGTATTTTCATTATATAGATTATATATATATGTAGACGTGAGGGTGTATGCATATATATATTTTTATGTGATCGTATATATATATATTAAGTAATTTCAATAGATATATATATACGTAATTATGGCTGTATATGTTTATATGTATAAAATAAAAAAAATACAATTACGTATATATATACCCGTACATATAGCACATGTAGTATATTTATAATTATATTATCATATTACATAATTATTAATACGTATAGTAATAGTATAGTGTAAATCAATATACAAGAATACTTAAATAGTACATGCATAATATCCTATAATAATATATTAATAAATAAAGTAAAGTAATATATATATATATATATAT